>JASVEL010013450.1:0-50113 GCA_032618575.1 Nicotiana noctiflora | reverse complement strand
AGGCGAAATACATATTTTACCCATCCAACTTACGATCAAATCTCTGTTACACGCCTGTTGACCATGTGTTGTATTTTACACACCAAACTTTTCAAAAGTGTGTTATTTACACACTACTTTTGACCAATCTCTGAGACGTGTGAAACACGACCAATGTGGTGCGTGAATACTTATTTTCTCTCTGAACTGACTAATTAAAACGGATATTTACTAAAAATGGGCCCATTTTCTTAACCGTAACACCCAATTCTTCATCTCCCTCTTATTAAATGCCACAATTTTCATCTTCTTCATCTTTAAAGATGGCAAATAATTTTCTTAAAAATTCAACCCTATCTTCACCTTCCACATTTGATATTTAGAAGCTGATTATATTTGCTCAATTAATTTTTGATAATAAGATTTCATATATGGTTTTTTAAATTTTAAAAAGCGCGTGTAACCAACACATTGAATATTAAAGAGGCTGGTCAAAAGTGGTGTGTAATTGACACACTTTTGAAACGTTTGGTGTGTAAAAAACTCGTGGTCAACAGGTGTATAACAGGAATTTGGTCGTAAGTTGAATGGGTAAAATATGTATTTCGCCAAGAAAATACGGAAAGTTTATCAGTTCTAGCTTTACATATTCTCTTCCAAATTTTTTTTTTAAAAAGCATATTCATCTGCGGGGTGATACATAAATTAACAACAAGATCAATAAGGCATGATGTAAGCTAAAAGATAATTGCACGTATTTATCCACAACAAGTGAGATAGTATAACACAAGGATAAAAATTATTAGACGCTACAACATTAACAAATACTTGCACTTAAAAAATATTTTACACAGTCATGAGCTAAATACTCGCCCAAACAGAAATTCTTACAGCTAAAGAAACTTCCCAAGAAAATAGATATGTGAAGAATATATATATTTTGCATCTCCACTTATGAGGATAAAATAGCAATTAATCTTCTATCACAATAGAAAATACATCAAATCCTCCACCTAAACTGCATTTAAACCCTCCAAACGCACCCTCCACCTCAAATATGGAAGACAGAGACTAAGTAGGTGTTTGGACATAAAAATTGTGATATTTCAAAAATAATAATATTTGAAGTTAAGTTAGAAAAATGATACTTATTTGAAATTCGAAACTATGGTTGGATATATATTTCACCTGAAAATATATAATAATTTTGTGCGTACGACAAAAAAATCATGAAAACTAACCATTTTTGGCTTTTCAAATAATCCTTTCGAAATATCTTCCAAATACTTACAATTTTCATAGACAAACATACATTTGAATTTTTTTTCCTGAAATAAAAAATAAAGTTATGCACAAATCCTGAAATGGTGGTAAGTGGTGAACTTACTTGATGGGAGTTGATCCATTAATTCAAACAACTCGTACAAAGGTCCATGAGATGAAGCATCATCATCTAGCAAAAACGAAGAAGTAGCTAGTAGCTACATACGGACTCTCATCATCTGGTGCGTATGTAGCCCCCACAAATAGAAGCACATAATAATTTAGTTCATTTATGGGATTAATTCCCTCTTACAAGATTAGAAAGAAGACTTACTATTGAGGAATGTACAGATTGTGGTTAAATTATAAGCTTTAGTTAGTTAATTAGTAACTATAGTTAGTTCATAGTTAGTTAGAAGTTAATTATGGTTAGTAGCATAAATAACTAACTAATTTTTCATTTTGTTCAGTTCTTGTAATGAACGACTAATGAGCAAGAAGTAACTGCCAGTTCCGGCTTCTTTCTTCTTCTTCTTCTTTTCATTTTTCTTCTTGCATGTTGCTTCTCCTCTTAATCTCAATTGATATATGACTGAAATTCATTAAATTTAATATGGCATCAGAGCAGATTATCGATCTAATCTAGGGTTCTTCAGCTGATTCACAGTGAAGAACAAGAGAAATTGAAATTGTCGATTTCTTCTGGAAATCTCTGTTTTTTTGTGAAGAAAACCTAAATTTCTTCAATGGCGATAGATGAAACAGTTGATCAAAGCTCAATTGTGATTGATCACAATCATCCGCTATATTTGCATCCTTCCGATACTTCTGGAGCTTTGTCCTTGGGTTTTCAGCTAATTGGAATGGAAAATTATACAATGTGGAGTCAAGCTATGGAGGTTTCGCTGTTGACTCGAAATAAGCTGGGATTTATCGATGGAACTATTACTCGCGACACCTATGGAGATAAGTATTCTAATCTTTGGGATCGATGTAATGCTATAGTGAAATCGTGGATTATGCACAATGTTAGTCGCGATTTATTGAGTGGTGTTCTGTTTCGCTCAAATGCATGTGCGATTTGGAGTGATTTGCGTGAGCGATTTGAAAAAGTAAATGCTTCGCGAATGTATTATCTTCACAGAGAAATTTTTACACTAACTCAAGGTGCTAATAGTGTTTCTGTATATTACTCTAAGCTGAAAGATCTTTGGGATGAATATGATTCAATTATGCCACCACCTAATTGTTGTGATAATTCTAAGAAGTTTGTAGATCATCAACAATATCAGAGGCTATGGCAGTTTTTGATGGGACTTAATGACAGTTATAGTCAAGCTCGTAGTCAAATACTTATGAAATCTAAGATTCCTACTGTTAACCAAGCATATGCAATGATTCTGCAAGATAAGAGTCAAAAAATGGTAGCTGGTAATAGTTCATATGTTGCTGATTCATCAGAACCAACAGCATTATACTCATCAAAGTTAGGGCAAAAGAAGAAGAGTTATAATGCGGAATGTGATTATTGCAACATGAAAGGTCATACAAGAGAAAATTGTTACAAACTGCTGAAGTGTGAATATTGTAACATGAAAGGACATCAGAAGGTAAACTGTTATAAGTTGAATGGATATCCTGCAGATTACAAGTCAAAAAGGAAGGCAAATATGACTAGTTGTGCTCCAAGTCAAGGCTTATATGCTCAAACTGATGGAATGCAAACTAAATCTCAAAGTTATAGTCCAGGACAACAACAATATGTACTAGCACCACCAGTTTTTACACCTGCACAATATCAACAAATTCTTACATTGTTGAATAATACACAGATTTCAGAAAATCATGCTTCAGCACAAATGGCAGGTAATGTCTCCTATGTTCAACAATAAGATGAAAAATGGATTGTAGACACTGGAGCTACTAATCATATGGTTGGTAATGAAGATACATTACATGATAAAGTGATAACAGGAAATGCAGGGAGTGTACAACTTCCTACAGGAGATTCAGCCAAAGTTTCTCATATTGGAAGTTGTCAACTGAATGGAGGGGAGACTATTACAGGGTTTTGTGTATGATAGCATTTAAATTTAACCTGTTGTCTGTATCTCTGTTGACAAAGGCCCTTAAATGTTGTGCTGCCTTTTATCCTGATTTCTGTATTTTACAGGATATCTTCACTGGGAAGGTGAAGGAGATTGGTAAGAAGGAAGGAGAGCTCTATGTGATTCATACACAAAGGAAGGGAAAGAGTCCAGCAAAGTCTTTTGCAGCAGTAAAGATTAATAGTGAATTGTGGCATAAAAGACTAGGACATGTTCCTTTTTTTGTTATTAAGAAAATACCTACCTTCACTAATAGCACCAGAATAAGTCATTGTGATGTCTGTCCTTTGGCAAGACAAGTTAGACTTCCATTTACACAAAGTACTACTAGAGCATAAAATTGTTTTGATTTGTTGCATATGGATGTATGGGGACCTTATAAAGCATCTACTCATAATGGAAAAAGATTTTTCCTTATTGTTGTAGATGATTGTTCCAGATGGACTTGGATTTTTTTATTACATCTCAAGTCTGATGTAGTTGCAGTACTTAAACAATTCATTGTTAGAGTCAAGACACAATTTGGGAAAATGATAAAATGTTTCAGATCTGACAATGGAACAGAGTTTTTTAATCAAATCTGCAATGAATTGTTTTCTACACATGGCATTGTGCATCAAAGTTCTTGTCCATACACTCCTCAGCAAAATGGAGTGGTTGAAAGAAGACATAGACACATATTGGAGACAACAAGAACTATAAAGTTCCAAGGTCACTTACCTATCAGATTTTGGGGAGAATGTATTGAAGCAGCAGTATACATCATTAACAGAATACCTTCTACTGTTTTACATAATAAGTCACCTTTTGAAGTGTTGTTTGGAAGACAAGCTTCTCTTTCTCATATGAAGGTTTTAGGATGTTTATGCTTTGCTACTAATTTGGTGAAAGGAGATAAGTTTGGGCCTAGAGCAATAAAGTCTGCATTTCTGGGGTATGCTCCAACACAAAAGGGTTACAAACTTTATAACATTGAGCAAAGATCTATGTTTGTAAGCAGGGATGTGGTGTTTCATGAAGAAGTGTATCCCTTCCAAAATCTTGTTGAAGATTTTAGAATATATTCTCCTACTGATAATATGTTGTCACCTATTGATTGCAGGGATTTTGTTGACACTGGGAATAATGAGGTTGATCAACATATTGATAATCCTGTTTCTGAAATAGAAAACAGTGAAGTTCAGATACAAGTTGTAGAAGGAAGTAACAATGAAGAAAGAGCTGCAGATGTTCAAGAAGTTCAGATACAAGCTGCAGAAAATGAGACTCTTATTCATACATCTATTACTGGAGGTCAAAGGAGATCTGGTAGGAATACTAAACCACCCATTTGGCTCAAAGACTATATTAGGCCTCAGGGAAGTACAAATTCTACCAGTAACTGTTTATATCCAATTACTGATGTCATACAGTATGATGGACTTTCAGCTAAGTATCAGGCATATGTTGCTAAGGTCTCTTCAAATACTGAGCCTACATCTTTTTATGAAGCTATTAAGGATAAGAGATGGATTGAAGCTATGAAGGCAGAGATTCAAGCTCTAGAAGACAATCATACATGGGAGGTTGTAACACTGCCTTATGGAAAGAAGGCAATTGGTTGTAAATGGGTTTATAAAATCAAATATACAGCTTCAGGAGATATAGAAAGGTTCAAGGCTCGTTTAGTGGCAAAAGGATACAATCAAAAATAAGGATTGGACTATCAAGAGACTTTTTCACCTGTAGTGAAAATGGTCACAGTAAGATCTGTGATTGCTATTGCAGCTGCAAGAGGTTGGTTTTTACATCAAATGGATGTATACAATGCATTCTTGCAAGGAGATTTGAAAGAGGAAGTTTATATGGAGTTGCCTCAGGGATTCTCACATTCAACAGAAAAGACACAAGTTTGCAGATTACATAAGTCCCTCTATGGACTTAAACACGCTTCTCGTCAATGGAACATTAAGCTAACTACTGCTCTTATTTACTATGGTTTCAAACAAAGTCATCTTGACTATTCTTTGTTCACTAAACAAATGAATGGAAAGATAGTTATCATCCTAGTGTATGTGGATGATTTACTTATCACTAGAGATGATGATGTGCTTATATCAGAAACTAAAGATGTCCTACATCAGAATTTCAAGATCAAAGATTTGGGAGAACTCAAGTATTTTTTGGGTATTGAATTTGCAAGAAGTAAAGAGGGAATCTTATTGCATCAGAGGAAGTATTCTCTTGAACTCATCTCAGATGTTGGCTTAGCAGGATCAAAACCAGTAGGAGCACCAGTTGAAGTGAATCAGAAGTTGACTACAACTGAGTTTGATCATCATTTTAATGTCACAGATGATATTTTACTTGCTGATCCTGCATCTTATAAAAGATTGATTGGAAGGCTGCTTTATCTCACTATTACAAGGCCAGATATCTCATTTGATGTTCAATGCTTAAGCCAATTTATGCATGCTCCTAAGACATCTCATCTAGAGGCTGCTTTACGAGTAATAAGATATTTGAAAAGGAATCCTGGTCTTGGTATTCTTATGTCATCCACAGGTTCTACAAAATTGCAGGCTTATTGTGATGCTGACTGGGCTTCATGTCCAAATACAAGGAAGTCTGTGACTGGATATATGGTTACACTGGGTGATTCTTTGATATCATGGAAATCTAAGAAGCAAAACACTATATCACGCAGTTCAGTTGAAGCAGAATATAGAAGTTTAGCTTCCACTGTAGCAGAAATTGTTTGTTTGGTTGGTTTGTTCAAAGAATTAGGTGTGTCTGTTACATTGCCTATTCCACTACATTGTGACAGCAAGTCTGCAATACAGATTGCTGCAAATCCAGTTTTCCATGAACGTACCAAGCATATAGACATTGATTGCCATTTCATTCGAGAAAAGATACAACAAGGTTTGGTTAAAGCTGTATATCTACCTTCTATTGAACAACCAGCGGATATTTTGACAAAGGGTCTAAGTAGCCATCAACATGACTATCTTTTGTCCAAGCTAGGACTAAAGAACATCTTCTTTAGACCTAGCTTGAGGGGGGTATTGAGGAATGTACAAATTGTGGTTAAATTATAAGATTTAGTTAGTTAATTAATAACTATAGTTAGTTCATAGTTAGTTAGAAGTTAATTGTGGTTAGTGGTATAAATAACTAACTAATTTTTTATTTTGTTTAGTTCTTGTAATGAACGACTAATGAGCAAGAAGTAACTGCCAGTTCCGGCTTCTTTCTTCTTCTTCTTCTTATTTTCATTTTTCTTCTTACATGTTGCTTCTCCTCTTAATCTCAATTGATATATGACTGAAATTCATCAAATTGAATACTTATCTTGCTTAGAAGTTTTATAACCGATTTTCAAGCCCTTCAATCAACTCATATCACTGCTCTCCCAAGACTAGTCAATAAATGAGAAAATCCATAAATGCATGCTCTAATACTCACAATAATTCAATTTAGATAAATTCCAAACTCTGCTCGAAAATTTGACAAAATTGCCCTTGGCCCCACATGCCCAGATTCCAAAAAATTTCGAAGATAAAGATTACCCATAACATTACGAACTCAAATATTTATTTTATTCCCAATTCAATGTCCAATTTCGTGGTCAAAATCTAAAAAAATACCAATTTTTAGATTTTATACCAAAAACCCACAATTTCTACTAATTTTCATGTTCAAATTCATATATAATCATGTTAACTTACTACATGCGGGAATTACTTACGTCATAGTAGATGATGAAATTCCTCATCTTTAACGGCTCCAAAATCACTAAACCAAAGTGAAAATGGGTGAAAAATGGCCACAGCTCGTCTTTAGAATAAACACGCAGCCCAGTGATTCTTCGCACCTGCGGTCACTTGGCCGCTTCTTCGGTACCGCAAGTGTGGATAATATGTTGCTTCTGCAGTCCAGGGCTCCCAGCCCATTTCGCTTCTGCGGCTTCTATTCTGCAGATGCGGTCTTGCTTCTGCAGCGAGATGACTGCATTTGTGGTCCCAGAACTCCCACCCAAAATTGCATCTATGATCCTCATTGCTGCTTCTATAGCTCCGCACCTGCGGCCAAAACCTCGCAGTTGCGATTACACTAGGTGACAGTAGCCCTCAGCCTTTCTTCCAAGTCAACTCGATCCGTTTACCATCCCGATCCCAAAATTTTGTTATAAATTCCCAAAATTCCCTTGGCCCACGTGGTCAAAACTTGAGGTTCAAACCAAAATCCGATTACTCATTCCCCCATGAACTCAGATATACAAGTTATTTTGAAATCGGACCTCAAATTGGGGTCCAAAACCCCCAAATTTAGAATCCCTGTTCTACCCTAAATTCCCAAATTTACCCGTTAAAATCTTTGTTTTGAACTTGAAATTATGTTTAAAGATGATAAGGAGTAAGGAAAATAAGTCAGAAATTACTTACCAATCATTTTGAAGAAGAAGAATCGTTTGGAAAATCGCCTCTTATGTTTTAGGTTTTGAAAAAGTGTAAAATGACTAAAAATCTCGGATTTATATACTTTACTGAAGGATAGGAGCGGACCGCACAAAAATGTCTCGCGACCGCGCCGAGGAAGGGAAACAAAATGACTTTCTGAACCTACTCAGCGCAGACCGCACTGATTTGGTGTGCAGCCACTCTAGTTGAACATAAACCAATAGCCTCTCTGAACCTGGCCACGCGGACAGCGCAGAAGTGCACCGCGACCGCGTGGCATCCAGCACAGACCACGCGGAAATGACCGCGGTTGTGCTGGGGCCTGCAACACTACAACATCTGATACTTTAAGCCTAAAGCCTCCCGAGACCTACTCAAAACTCACCCGAGCCCTCGGGTGTGACGACCCGGCCCGTCGTTACGGGAATTACCACCCCGTTACCTTGCATTTACATATATTATGCTTTTAAAACAGTATTAGAGTATATCGGGTGAGTTAGGAGTGATTTGGATTAAAAATGAAACAAATAGCATGTTTAAAGAAAGCTTGAATATGAAAAGTCAACCAAGAGTTGACTATTGAGTTAGAGTGCTCGGAACCGGATTCTGATGATTCGACTAGTTCCGGGGGATCATTTATGACTTAGGAGAACAATCGGAATTGAATTCGGAGGTCCGGTGTAGTTTTAAGCTTGAATTGGCGAATGTTAAATTTTGGCGAAAACCGGATGGTAGGTGATATTTTGATCCGGGGGTCGGAATGGAATTCCGACAATTTCTGTAGTTTCGTTATGTGATTTTGGATGTGTCCGCAAATTTTCAGGTCATTCGGACATCGTTTGACCGGGTTTTGGATTGAATGTTAGTTTTGAAAGTTTTGAAGAAACTTAGGCTTGAATCCGTGTGTAATTGGTGATTTAGATGTCTAGGATGATGTTTTTATGATTGGAACAAGTCCGTATCGTGTTTTGGGGCTTGTTGGTGGTTTTCGTTGGGGTCCCGGGGGCCTCGCGGTGAATCCGGACTATCATCCGGCACTTTGGAACAAGGAATGGTCTGCTGTAAATTGCAGACCACTGGGCACCAGTTAAGCCTTCGCGTTCGCGAGGGCTAGGCCCGCGTTCGCGTAGGCTGAGGGAAAATGGTCATCGCGTTCGCGAGGGAGGTAACGCGTTCGCGTATTGGAAAGGTTGGGAAGCATCGCGAACGCGTGGGTAAAGGTCGCGTTCGCGTATGAGGGTGTTGGAACGCATCGCGTTCGCGTGGGTCTAGGCCGCGATCGCGAAGAAGGAGTTGGCGAGGCCACGCGTTCGCGTGGGAATTTGTCGCGTTCGCGTAGAGTAACTGGAAGCCAAGCACCGCGAACGCGTGGAGACCATCGCGAACGCGTAGAGCAAATTGCTCTGGCAGTGAGTTTAATTACAGAACATTTCACATACGGGTTCATTAACCCAAAACTCCATTTTTGAGTTCCAAGAGGAGAAATTGACGGGAGATTGCTGGGAAATCATCGGGGTTTCGTTGGAGGTAAGTTTTGTGGCTTAATTACATCATTTTAACCTGAAATCCTTGGTTAATTCTCTGTAAATGGGAGATTAAATGTGGGTTTGAGCCCTAAGCCTAAATTGAAGAAAAACACCGATTTGAGTGGGCAAACGGAGTCCGATTTTGGTAAATTTTATATGTATGGACTCGTGGCGAGACGAGGGTTCCAGAAATGTGAATTTTGTAAATTTTCGGAATGTGGGCCCGGGGCTCGGGTTTTGACAACTTTGGGAATTTTGATGTAAATTGAGTTATTTCGAATGGGTTGTGTTTAATTAGCCCATATTGATGTATTCTCATTGATTTTGAGCAGATTCGGCATTCAAGGTGATTGAATTGCGAGGCGAGCGCAAGGCGGATTAAGGCTTCGACCGGCTAGAGGTGAGTAATAGATGTGGGTGATGACCAGCGGGTTCGAAACCCCGGTATACCACTTTGTGACGCTGTATAGCGGCGAGACACGCACACTCTTGAGAGTGCGGGGTCGATCATGAACCGGAGACTATATATTAGTCCGACCTGTTGATATTGTATTATTGGCTATTCTAGAGCCGTCGAACCTCCTTCTCGGATGGTTGCATATATATATATTGTGATAATGGCCACTCTTGAGCCGAGGAACCCCCTTCTTGGGCGGTTGATTATACATGTGGGCCGTGAGCCAGTCATTGGATCCCGCGAGGATCGTTATCATTGTCTTATCATATAGACATGCTAGTTTACTACTAGTCTGCAGCTATTTTTGTTATTATGCAAATTCCAATCTCTGGAACTTGATATTACTGTTTTCCAACTGAAAAATGATAAAAGAGTTTTCAAAAACTACTTTTGAGCCTGCGAGGCTGTATCTGCATATTAGCTGACTAGTAGTGGATCGGGCTGCACGCCGCAGCGAGATATATGTTGGATCGGACTGCACGCCGCAGGGATATCTCTATGAGATGTGCTTGGGCTGTAGGAGCCCCTCCGGAGTCTGAACCCCCACAGTGAGCACGGGTACCCAAAATTGGAGTCGTGCTACACGCCGTAGCGGTCATATCATGCATTGCATTGCATTTAGCTACATCTGCTAGCTGTTATGCTATTTATTGGTATTTGTTGGTACATGTACAGTGAAGATTAATTCTATGACAGGGTAGCTGATTATAGCTTTACATAGTGCTTTATTGCGGATTTCTTATCTGCATTGTCTTACCCTTGTTTATTACCACTGAGTCTGGCAGTACTCATTTTACTCCCTGCACCTTGTGTGCAGATCCAGATACCTCTCAGCAGTGATCCAGTAGCTGTGCGAGGCGACGTTTGTGGATATTCGAGGTAGCTGCAGAGTCCGCAGGACCCGATATTCCTTCCTATTGTCTTTTGATTTTGTATTGACATTTCTTTCCGCACTTGGTATTTTGTAAACCTTTATACACTTATGTTCTTTAGAGGCTCATGACTTTTGACCCTTCGGTCTATGGGAGTTAGTATATTTTGGGACTTGGTTTCCCCGCTGTTGTACTATTGTTTTATATTTTGAGATGCTTAAATGGGCTAAAGAGAGCTTCTAGCTCCGTTGTTTATATTGATTGGTCGGGCTGGCTTAGCAATGTGTTGGCGCCATCACGACCAGATTTGGGGTCGTGACAAAATATAATCCAATTTACAAGTCCGGAGTCAAATCTCATAGGGATAGTAGAGTCTTGTGGATCGGTACGGGGACGCTGTACTTATCCTCGGGAGGCTGCGAACCTTTAGGAAACACTTCACATTTCTTGGAATTCTTATCGTGCGCACTTGATTCAGCTTGAGATATAATTTTTGAAATTCCTTCCACACGTCTGTGTACGCATCGAGCGCTCAGTAATGTAATTGCCTTATGGCTTGTGATTTCCCCGAACGAGGGGCGAGATATAATCTCGGTGAGTTCATGTTGGGCCAGTCAGGATGACTTGAGGCTGGACCTTGTTTATGACTTGAGCATTGAGGTGCCGATTTTGTGAGTGGTGGCAATAGATAATGTATTGAGGGTTTGAAACCCCGTATTTGCACTATAAAGTGATGTGCTGAGATGGAATACGCGTCATGTGACGAGCGTGGTGGTATTGTGATTGGGGATTTGGACTTGATCCTTCCCAATTGATAAATTACTGTGTAAAGTGACTAAGACCGGGCTTATATCTATGTACTTGGGCTAGTAGCCATGTTTGGGGCCTTGTGCCGATCTGTAGAGTATTATGGAGGCTTACTAATGGATGAGTCGTTAATTGTTCGACTCTTATCTAAACTGTTGTGTAGCCCCGAGCTATGGGCGTGGTGAATATTTATCATATCTCTTAATTGGAAGGTAAAGTGCCTTATGTGTAGTGGAACGAGTTCAAACTCGGGAAGACTAAAGTGATTATGCTATGTGTATCCTGGTGGAAGGTATTGTGCTGAAATGCTAAATTGAGGCGAGGTAGGTGGGTTGATTCTCATGTGTAATTGAAAGGTATTGATATGTATTATGATTTGAGCAGATACATCGCAGGTTCAAGTATAAATTGTGATGATATAATTCGTGTAGTGTTGATATTTAATGTTGTTGAAATACATTGTGATATCTTGTTGAGTTGTGGAAGTATAGCTAGGATGGTTTGGTGATTCTCTGGCAGGTGGATAGGCCAATATACAAAGGAAACTCTGCCGAAATTTTTGGAAAATTCGGGACTTAGAAAAGATTTTGTCACCTAAAGAGGGGGCGTAACTGTTGTGTGTGAATGAATGCAAGAATTGCAAAAGAGTTAATATTTCTGATGATTCGAATCTCCGCCGAAGCTTGTAAATGACTTGAGCTTAATATCATACTAACATTTCGGCATCACTTGAGTAATACTGATATGAGTGGTTGAAAGTGCTTTGATGAATGGCTTCGAGCTAAGTTGGGGAGGTTGCTATTGATTAACCGATTGCACTATTGTGTGCTATGTTGATTCTGTCTCTAAGTATGTTGGGAAAATTCTGATAAAGGTTATGGTGCTTCGTAGATGTGAAGAAATACTAGGGTATTTTGAACCGAGGTTGGTAAGGAATGCTTGGTGTATAGAAAAGAGTGATAGCTAATAGTATCTGTATGTAATCATGATCTGCAGTGTCAAAATTCTAATAAGGCACGAGTGGTTCTGTTCAATAAGACAGTTGAATTACAGCTGAATAAGGGTGAATGACGCCCGAGAATTGTTTACGGTGTTCAAGATTTTACTTGTAACAGTCAGGTGTCTCAAAATTGTGCATGTGGCTAAAGATGGTGGTTTCGTTAGAAGAGATCGGTACTTGTGTTATATTATGTGAATGACGGGATTCTATGTAATCCGTATTAGAAGGTAATGATAACTAATTCAAATCGCAAGAGGTTCTTCAAAATAAAGTATTGTAAGATGTGATCCTTCTGGAAATATTGAGAGAGTATTCAGTGGCCTATATGTCTCAGACCGTGTGGTCTTATGTACGAATCTCGTGTGGAATGAGTTCATGTGTTATGGTGCTACAGTAATGGCTAATATTAAATCAAAGATGAATCAGAAAGGAAACTGGGTAAATGGAACAACTTGTTAATAAACCGAAGCGGTATGATAAAGAATACGACTAATTCCTGGTATGTGGTTGAAGTAATGAGTCTTGCGGATATTGTGCAATAAAGCTTTTGAGTGCTGGCAGTCGTGTAACCCGATATGGGTATAATATGGGTATAAGGACTCAGTCCTGGCAGTTTAACTTATGCAATGTGATTGGGAGAAAGAGTTTATGATGTGTTTTAATGTGGTTTGAAAAATGAGTGTATTTCTTGTTGGTATGCAAAGCTTGGAATGTGTAATGAGTCTTCTCTATATGAGATCATAAAAGTCCTTGACTAGTTGATTGCGTCGATGTTTGCGGCGTAGGAAAGGGATAAGAATTTCCATGTTATCTTAGTATGGTATACGCGATGTGTTATGGAAAGTTGATAATTGTATATTCTAGGTTTTGAGAACAATTCATAATATATGGGAAGTCAATAAAATTATTGAGCAGCGCGAACAACTGCAGATGAATTAAGAATCGATCTTTCTGATGATTTAAGAAAACGGTACTGCTATTCTATTAACTTGGCAGGGAATATGATCCAAAAAGGACAAGGTAATGTAAACTGATGATATCCAGTGGTATGGTGGTATTCTCTTGTGGGATCGACTGTAATAATTGAGTCGTTGATGGCATAGTAAAATTTCCGAATGGCTTTCGAGGTATGAATAGATGCTTGATGTGTGTTATGTAATCGTACGGTGGAGTGTGGGATCAGGCATAGTGATCCATATGTAATACATGTGTTAGAGTCTGGAAGTTCTCGTAATCCGCCTATGCAGTGGTTGTATATCTTGTGTATTAGCACCGTTTAGCTCTTAGCTTGATATGATGAATTTGGGATATAATACCTTATTTCAGACTGGTTGACATAAGCCAGGTCATCTAGACTAATGTGATATGGGCTATGTCGGAAAATGGCACAAATTGCGTAGCAGAGAACATCAGAGTATGCTCCAACAGAGTAGTTGTACACAGGACCAGCGGACGGCTGGTAGGCATTGCTTTGTCAGTTGGACCTTAGTGGCGGATGTTAGTGTAGAAGTATCTACCATTGATTAGTTCTGGTATTGAGAAACGTTGTTAGATGCATTTCATGTGGCCGAGCTTGAGACTATATATATATGTTTGCTATAATGAGAAAAAAATTCGACTCGATATGCATTTCCTTTTGCGAGATTTATGCGTGGATCGGGTGGCACGCCGCCACAGGTATGGTATCTAGATCGGGTGGCACGCCGCCACGGGTATGTCATTGGAGCGGGTTGCACGCCGCAACGGAATATTGTGAAAATATAGTTAGTTATATGTTACCTGGTATACAATACTTCCTCGCTTCTGAGGAAAAGTCCGTATTGAGTATCGCTTGGCGAATGACACATTGGTTGTGTTCTTTCAGGATTTGATAGCATAGGTTAATTGTTTCACCGTGGGTGAGGTTGATTGCTTGGGTTCAGACCTAAATATGTGTGTGGCTGATCATTTTGAGCTTGGTAAATTGGGGTGCTTCATGAATAATAATGTTTGGATAAAATCATGAATCGTGGCAAGGCCGCGTGATGTTATGACCTCTCGAGGAGGATTCAGGTACTTTATTTCTATAATGCGAGACGCGGTCTCAGTTCTATATTATGATGGCACAGAGGGATTAAATTGCAGCTCTATTTGCTGGAGACAATTGTCATGAATTGAGCTGTCATGATTCGAGTGTGTGCATACGTTTCTATTTGAGCCTATGTTGTGCTCGTCGTGGCTTAGGCCGGTGTTGAGGTGTCTTATCACCAGTGCGGTGCGTTATAATCGAAATGGTCGATGGAGCCAATAATGAATGTGAGTATACGTGATTCTAGTTGATTAGAAAGGTAATACCGAGATTTGGGTCCGAAGTCTGTTGTGGTATCAGTTAAAAGTGAAATGGATTCATGAATGGTTGACCTGAGAGATGGGTTCGATATATCGCGTGTTTGGTTGTCGTGGGCATGATATGAAGGTGTTGGAACAAGACTCTATCTAATGGAAAAGGTTTTTCAGCTAGTATTTGGTGATTGTGGCCAGTTGTTGTGATTAGAGACTATCGTCTCGAGTGATTGGGTTGTGTGATACATCATATGATCTCACCCGGAGTGGTGAGTATGGCTTATTGCAGTGGATTCTAGTGTATCCTGAGTACAGGAATGGGATTAGCAATTGTTATATGATTTCAGAAAGTACATTGTGATTTATGGTTCAGATGGGCTGTGAAATTTTGATTATATGGTGTTTTCGGACTTGCGTGAGATAGGGTGACGTATGATCGCCCGAATATATGCTTGGTAAGGTCATTCAGCTATTGGGTTGCTTCTGGTACAACTCTGAGTCCGCTCGAGGACGAGCGTTTGTTTAAGTTGGGGAGAATGTGACGACCCGGCCCGTCGTTACGGGAATTACCACCCCGTTACCTTGCATTTACATATATTATGCTTTTAAAACAGTATTAGAGTATATCGGGTGAGTTAGGAGTGATTTGGATTAAAAATGAAACAAATAGCATGTTTAAAGAAAGCTTGAATATGAAAAGTCAACCAAGAGTTGACTATTGAGTTAGAGTGCTCGGAACCGGATTCGGATGATTCGACTAGTTCCGGGGGATCATTTATGACTTAGGAGAACAATCGGAATTGAATTCGGAGGTCCGGTGTAGTTTTAAGCTTGAATTGGCGAATGTTAAATTTTAGCGAAAACCGGATGGTAGGTGATATTTTGATCCGGGGGTCGGAATGGAATTCCGACAATTTCTGTAGTTTCGTTATGTGATTTTGGATGTGTCCGCAAATTTTCAGGTCATTCGGACATCGTTTGACCGGGTTTTGGATTGAATGTTAGTTTTGAAAGTTTTGAAGAAACTTAGGCTTGAATCCGTGTGTAATTGGTGATTTAGATGTCTAGGATGATGTTTTTATGATTGGAACAAGTCCGTATCGTGTTTTGGGGCTTGTTGGTGGTTTTCGTTGGGGTCCCGGGGGCCTCGCGGTGAATCCGGACTATCATCCGGCACTTTGGAACAAGGAATGGTCTGCTGTAAATTGCAGACCACTGGGCACCAGCTAAGCCTTCGCGTTCGCGAGGGCTAGGCCCGCGTTCGCGTAGGCTGAGGGAAAATGGTCATCGCGTTCGCGAGGGAGGTAACGCGTTCGCGTATTGGAAAGGTTGGGAAGCATCGCGAACGCGTGGGTAAAGGTCGCGTTCGCGTATGAGGGTGTTGGAACGCATCGCGTTCGCGTGGGTCTAGGCCGCGATCGCGAAGAAGGAGTTGGCGAGGCCACGCGTTCGCGTGGGAATTTGTCGCGTTCGCGTAGAGTAACTGGAAGCCAAGCACCGCGAACGCGTGGAGACCATCGCGAACGCGTAGAGCAAATTGCTCTGGCAGTGAGTTTAATTACAGAACATTTCACATACGGGTTCATTAACCCAAAACTCCATTTTTGAGTTCCAAGAGGAGAAATTGACGGGAGATTGTTGGGAAATCATCGGGGTTTCGTTGGAGGTAAGTTTTGTGGCTTAATTACATCATTTTAACCTGAAATCCTTGGTTAATTCTCTGTAAATGGGAGATTAAATGTGGGTTTGAGCCCTAAGCCTAAATTGAAGAAAAACACCGATTTGAGTGGGCAAACGGAGTCCGATTTTGGTAAATTTTATATGTATGGACTCGTGGCGAGACGAGGGTTCCGGAAATGTGAATTTTGTAAATTTTCGGAATGTGGGCCCGGGGCTCGGGTTTTGACAACTTTGGGAATTTTGATGTAAATTGAGTTATTTCGAATGGGTTGTGTTTAATTAGCCCATATTGATGTATTCTCATTGATTTTGAGCAGATTCGGCATTCAAGGTGATTGAATTGCGAGGCGAGCGCAAGGCGGATTAAGGCTTCGACCGGCTAGAGGTGAGTAATAGATGTGGGTGATGACCAGCGGGTTCGAAACCCCGGTATACCACTTTGTGACGCTGTATAGCGGCGAGACACGCACACTCTTGAGAGTGCGGGGTCGATCATGAACTGGAGACTATATATTAGTCCGACCTGTTGATACTGTATTATTGGCTATTCTAGAGCCGTCGAACCTCCTTCTCGGATGGTTGCATATATATATATTGTGATAATGGCCACTCTTGAGCCGAGGAACCCCTTCTTGGGCGGTTGAGTATACATGTGGGCCGTGAGCCAGTTATTGGATCCCGCGAGGATCGTTATCATTGTCTTATCATATAGACATGCTAGTTTACTACTAGTCTGCAGCTATTTTTGTTATTATGCTAATTCCAATCTCTGGAACTTGATATTACTGTTTTCCAACTGAAAAATGATAAAAGAGTTTTCAAAAAACTACTTTTGAGCTTGCGAGGCTGTATCTGCATATTAGCTGACTAGTAGTGGATCGGGCTGCACGCCGCAGCGAGATATATGTTGGATCGGACTGCACGCCGCAGGAATATCTCTATGAGATGTGCTTGGGCTGTAGGAGCCCCTCCGGAGTCTGAACCCCCACAGTGAGCACGGGTACCCAAAATTGGAGTCGGCTACACGCCGTAGCGGTCATATCATGCATTGCATTGCATTTAGCTACATCTGCTAGCTGTTATGCTATTGATTGGTATTTGTTGGAACAGGTACAGTGAAGATTGATTCTATGACAGGGTAGCTGATTATAGCTTTACATAGTGCTTTATTGCGGATTTCTTATCTGCGCTGTCTTACCCTTGTTTATTACCACCGAGTCTGGCAGTACTCATTTTACTCCCTGCACCTTGTGTGCAGATCCAGGTACCTCTCAGCAGTGATCCAGTAGCTGTGCGAGGCGACGTTTGTGGATATTCGAGGTAGCTGCAGAGTCCGCAGGACCCGATATTCCTTCCTACTGTCTTTTGATTTTGTATTGACATTTCTTTCCGCACTTGGTATTTTGTAAACCTTTATACACTTATGTTCTTTAGAGGCTCATGACTTTTGACCCTTCGGTCTATGGGAGTTAGTATATTTTGGGACTTGGTTTCCCCGCTGTTGTACTATTGTTTCATATTTTGAGATGCTTAAATGGGCTAAAGAGAGCTTCTAGCTCCGTTGTTTATATTGATTGGTCAGGCTGGCTTAGCAATGTGCTGGGCGTCATCACGACCAGATTTGGGGTCGTGACATCGGGGCTCCCAACCAAACAAACACATAACTCCAAAAATAACCCACAGACTCATCCGTGCGACCAAATCGCTAAAATAACATAAAAATCATAGAGTCAAACCTCAAAACTCAAAATTTTCATTTCAAAGTTCATAAACTTCTAATTTTCCCATTTTAGTCCGAAATATGTCAAACAACGTCCATTTTTAACCAAACTTTACAGATACTGCTTAACACATATTTAAGAGTGTACCGGGCATCAAAACCAAAATACGAGCCCGATTCCTATATTTTCTAACACATTTTCATTTCCATTTTTTCTTATTAATTTTAGAAAAATAATTTAACACAATATTCTTTTACCGGGGTTCGGGACCTTGGATTTTGACTTGAAGCACATGCCCAAGTCCCATATTTTCCTACGGACCTCCCGGGACTGTCACATCACGGGTCCGGATCCGTTTACTCAAAATATTAACCAGAGTCAACTATTTCAATAGTAATATCAAAATTCTTCTAATATTTCAGATAACTCACATATTTTAAGATAAAGATTTTTTGGCTTCACGCTCGGACTGCGCACACAAATCTAGGCAACTAAAAGCGAGGTTTCCAAGGCCTCGAAAGTGCGGCAAAAGGGAGAAATATGATGATGACCCTTTGGGTCGTCACATGAACAATGCCTTCCTTCATGGAGATCTTCATGAGGAAGTTTATATGAAGGTTCCACATGGTCTTGATGTATCCGCTCCTACTTCTTCTCCTCCCTTGGTCTGCAGACTCAAGAAGTCCCTATATGGCCTTAGGCAAGCTTCTAGACGGTGATTTTCAAAATTGTCCGAAGCCTTGCAATCCAAAGGCTACATTTCCAGCATGAATGATTATTCATTGTTCACTAAATTCTCGTTTGATTCTCTGATTGTTTTGGCAGTCTATGTTGATGACATATTGCTGGCTGATAATGATGTAATTGAGATGATCTCCTTGAAGCCTTTCTTGGATGCTTAGTTTACTTAAAGATCTGGGGTCAGTTCACTATTTTTTTGGGTTGGAAATCTCCCCTAGTCCTCAAGGTTATGTGATGAGCCAACACAAGTACACTTCTAACCTCTTGGATGAATTTAATTGCCAATATTTCTATCATGTTATAACCCCCTTAGACCCTTCTATAAAGCTTGTGTAAGACATGAGACAATCTGTTTCTGATCCTAGTTTGTATAGGAGGTTAATTGGCAAGCTCAACTTCTTAAAATACACTAGGCCTGATATTTCTTTTTCTGTTCAACATTTGAGCCAATTTCTCCAAAAGCCTCAAGTTCCCCATATGTTGGAAGCCATCCATATCCTCAGATATTTACTCGATGATCCAGCTTAGGGGTGCTTCTCTCCAGCTCATCTGATTTGTCTCTCATTGCATATTCTGACTCTCATTGGGCTGCATGTGCCATTTCTCGCAAATATGTCATTAGTTATTATATTACACTTGGTGGCAGCCCCATTTCTTTGAAAAGCAAGAAGCAGCCCACTATCTTCTTGTCCTCAGCTGAAGCTGAATACAGAGCTCTTCGCAAAGTTTTAGCAGAAATTTCTTGGCTGCTCGGACTTTTGAGTGATCTTGGGTTGTCCATCTCCAGCCCAGTTCCCATTTATTGTGACAACCAGGCAGCCCTCCATATTGCCAAGAACCCAGTTTTCCATGAGCGTACAAAACAACACATTGAAATTGTTTGTCATTATGTACACACTTGTTTACAGGATGATCTGATTTCTTTGCATTTTATCTCCAACTCCAACCAGTTAGCAGACATTATGACCAAAGCTCTTCATGGTCCAGTTCATCATGGTCTCCTTTGCAAGCTTGATGTTTTCTCATCCTCAAGCTTGAGGGGGGGGGGGTAGCCCAGATACAGCTCAGGCCCAAGCTCAGGCCCAATAGTCACATGCCCAACCTGCCAAGGGAAAGCATAAGGCCCTTTTATAGCTTTACACTTTACATGTACTTCGATTTTTACGTTTTATATTACATTTTATTCTTTATTACACATGTAAATATAAATAGGGAATATTGAGTAATACATTGGGAATTTTGGTCAATTAAAAACTTGACCAACTCATTTTCAGTCTCCTTCTTCTCTCAACCCTTCTAGGGTTTTCTTCTACTGATTTACGCCATGACTACCTAGCTTCTACTCTAACAAGTTTTGGAATTAACGGGTAGAAAAAAATTTGAATGTATTGGTCAAATTTGATAGATGTAGACGATCTCTAACTGACATATTAATTATTTTGGTTATAAATAGTTATTGACAAAAGTAATGATGAACTTACCTTATACATGAATAATAATTATATTAAATTTGAAAAGAGACACACTGTTCACTAATGTAAATATGCTCATACATTACGGTGTCACACCGTGGTGCGTACGTGGAACATTTGACCTGTCAAAACTATTAGTTTCTTGCTTTACTTTTTTTTTTCTCATTACATGTATAACTAATAGAGTAAACATAAATCAAATGGTTTACCCGATGTTAAAGCAAATTTAATTAATTAAAGTCAAGGTAGGTATCCACAATTTTTTTAAAAGGTATCTATGTAAAAAAAAGCCAGATTAGCCCCGATGAACTACAAAATTTCCCTCGTTTGGGACCTAAACATATAATTGCGCCATTGTCTTCTCGTTTGAGTTATTAAGTCTAGACTTATGTAGTAATATTTTAAATTAATTATTCTACTTAATATTTGAGTTAAGAAGCAAAAATTTGAAGGCTTCATTTATATTAGCTAAAAGTAAAATTTAGGTATCAATATGAAAAAGAAAGCTCAATTTTTTTGTTGTTAGAATTATAATCCTTTGTGACTTGTCATGATGAGAGCAACACCAAGTTAAATTCACTTTCATATTTTATTGGTAACACCAAAATTGTTTGGAACTCAATTTGATTTTTTATTCAATATTGCTTGACCACAAGAAAAAGAAAATACTCCCCTCCCCCATCCCAACTCAACTCAATTCAACCAAAAGAAAAAAAAACATAGAAAGAAAATAGAAAACACAAAAATAGACCACATACCCCCTTTTGCCTAACCCCTTAAGAGCTAGAACATAGCCATTTTGTTTTGCGAAAGAAATGAAGAAAAAAACACAAAAACAGACCACATACCCCCTTTTCCCTAACCCCCAAAGAGCTAGAACATAGCCATTTATTGTGACCATACTTCGATTCTTCAAAGAGACGAGCAAGATTAGACTCGGTTATTGTTCCTCGCAATAGAAGACAGGTACATGGAAAGGAATGGACGAGGTGACACTGGCCTACGAAGATTATTGTTGTTGTTGTTGTTATTGTTGTTCTGTTGCATATTGATTGAGTTGCTGCCAGAAGCTTCACCACGATGGATGAAATTCCCAAAAATTCCATGAGAATTGTGACCAAACATTCCACCACCAAAGTTGTAAGGATAATGCATGGGCAGCGATGCACCTTGGTTATTATTGTTATAAGCAAGTCTACCATTATTGATCTGAGCCGTCACAGCTGTAGCCCTAGGGTTAAGGGTGACGGTCTGAATGTCGTTGATGCTAGGGCGGCGACGCTCCGGTGGAGTTGCACTGTTCCGACGACCAAAGTACTTTTGAGCATGGCTGGCCACTTGGGTTGGTGTCTTTGAAACAACATAGTACCTTGAGATGCTTTTCCAATCTCCTTTCCCAAATCTGTTCAGTCCCATAAGGAACAACCTACACATGATTAAAAAAAAATTATGTATAAATTAATTTTGAACAAACCAGTTAAAATTGGAATAAATTTTTTTAACAGAAGATTAATCTAAAATGAGAACGAAATTTTCGCTTTACACCAAAATGAAATTAATTAAGGGTGACTGTATCCTCGCATACGGACAATAGAAGCAAATGATATCAATTGCAAAAATACAAATAAATTTCTTGAAGCAAGAATTCGTTTGTCTTGATTGTAATAAAATTTAAGATTCAGTGGCCTAGGAGTTACACGATCAAACGTTTTTTCTATGTATCAAAATAATTTTTTTCGTGGACAAGAAAACTTTATATGTGGAGATTGACCAAAAAAATTAGAAAGCTGAATTCATCATACATTAGTAAGGGAAAAAATAAAAAACAAGTGATTGTCTGATAAAGGAACTCAAAGGAAATGAAATTTCACCATGCAAAAAGTAACAAGTCATAACATCAAATCTAATAGTAACATGCAGATATGTATGAGAAAATCATAAAAGTTCTGATCTATCTATCCATTTATCTATCTATATATGTTAGTCATAGCTAAAGAAAGAACGAAAATTTACTGGTGTTCTCCTTCAGTCCATGGAATTCCGCGTCGGCGACGGGGACGGTTGTTTTCAACCGGAGGTGGTGATCCATTTTGAGCAGCCTCCATGTCTGCGTGATCATCATCCTGAGGCACTTGGTAATTATTCTGTTGGTCATGTTCAAGTACATAACCATCAGTAGCAGGAGCTTTGTTTTTAGGTTCAGGATTTTCCATTTCAACATGCTTGAAAAGGGCTAGGTAGTATTTTTTGATCTCCTCCAGGGATTTATGGGGGAGTTTAGAAGCAACATAATCAAAGAATGGTGGTGAAATTGGATTATTAAACATAGATAAAGCATTCTCAAATACTTGTTTCTCTTCGGGAGTCCACTCGTCTGCTCGCGCAACAACCTCATTAGCTTGAGGTATTGCGCTGAACAGACCAAATGCGGACTCCTGGGAGTTTGAGCACTCAAGAAATTCAGGCCACTCCATTGAAAAAGGACAAGAAGAAAGAAACTTGAGTGATAAAGAGTGAAGTTATATTATGCTTCTTTTTTGTGCACTCAGTTGATGTTGTAGAGTCAATGAGTTGTGGCCTTTTATAGTTGAAAAAAAAGCTGATTTGAAGACTAAAATTAAATGCTCCATGTAGGATCAAATGTGAAAATTATTACACTTAAGTGAAAGATTACACTCACTGATCAATTTTGAATAGATTCTTTCACATATTGATTCTTCTAAAAATTAATTTAATACAAATTTCAATTGTTAATGGACCCAAGATAAATAGCCTCTTACAGAAATGTAGAGTAAAGTTGCGTACAATATATCCTTGTGGTCCGATCCTTTTCCGTACCCGCACATAGCAAGAGTTTAGTGCATTGGGTTGCCCTCTTAGTGGACCCAAGAGAAATTTTATGATATTTAGCATTTGGTGTTGTTTTTTTTATTAGTGTTTGTTTAGATCTTTTAATCCCTCTATTATAAATGAAATGCCTTAAGGTTAATTAGAATAGAAAACAAAGAACATAACATAGAATTAGTGAAAATGTGGATTAATGTGTATTTTGATTTTATTTTAAAATATGAAATAATTCTTATTAATTTCTTTTTTCCTTCCTTTAATTACTTCTAGTTCCTTAAAACCAGTCCACCATTCTTCTCAAGGGGGGAAAAGATCAATCTTGCAAATAAATTGTTACTGTTTGACTTTGACTAATATATCGTGTCCTGTAGTGTCCAACTAACTGCCTTGCAACTAAAATTGGACGTTGTAAAAAAGTAAAACTACTATTGTGAAAAAACTCTCTAAAAATTTATTAGTTTTTCCTTTCTTTAGATGTCATTTATTTCCTCCTAATGAAAACAATGTGCTTCTACTTTTTCACCAGCCTAAGATTTGTAGTACAAATTGTTAGTAGTACAAGTTTACTAGTATCAAGTTTGTTTTAAAAATTCAACTCTTTTCCTGGTCAATTTTCTCATATATGCAACAACTCAAACGTTGGTTATTTCATTTTAACACACTTGACCCTTTGCACAAAGCACATAAAGCAATTATTCACATCTCATATAGCAATACTGAAAGTTCATCAATTCTATCATTACACATTCTCTTCAATTTGACAAAAATGTGTATATTCTTTTCAATTCAAGTTTTGGAACATGTAAAACAAAATTCGACTTTAGCTGTATTGGTCAAATCTGATAGATGTAAACGATCTCTAATTGACATATTGAATCTTTTGCATATAAACAGGTAGCGACAAAAACAATGATGAACTTACCTTATACGCAGATAATAGTTATATTCAGTTTGAGAAGAGACACGTGTACTACCATAAATATGCTCATACATTATAGTATCAAACTGTTGCGCACGTTGAGCACGTGGAACGGTTGACCTGTCAATATAACTAACTAAAATGTATGCATTTGAGTAATCCAAAAAAAAGTTAAAAAATATCTTTTTCTAACTGACATATTGATTACTTTGCATATAAACAGGTACTGACAAAAAATATCCAATTGTATTCTACACAAAGATAAACATACCTTATACAGTCAGACCTCTCTAAAACGACATATAATAGCCATTTACTATAAAAATAGTATATTATATTTTACCTCTTTCTATGATATTTTTTTTTACGTATAACAATAACAATCGTCTTTGTTGCAGTACGCTCTTTATAAAATTACTCCTCTATAACGTTCACGTAGAATTCCTAAGATTACCAAGAATAAGCCTAATTATTTTATGGTCAAAATTTCAAAAACTTCAATGCACTAGTTTTATATAAAAGGGATAATACACAAATACTACATGTACTTGTCCATAATTCTAAGTTGAACACCTAAGCATTGGGGAGGGGGGCTATAACCCCTTATAGTTATTTGAAGTTGTAAAAATAATAGTTATTTGAAGTTGTAAAAATACCATATTTTGAGTTTAGGAGCCTGTTTGAATGAATTTATTTTAAGTAGTTTTTATGCCAAAAGTCATAAGTTAGGAACTCTAATTTTTGATTTGTAAACACTACAAAATAACTTAGAGATTTTTTTCTATCTATACCATATATGAAACTTTATTACAAAAAATGTGCATAGTATCTAAATTACCCGCTCGGTCCATATTTTTTCTACAATTTTTGTACCATTTGTTTAATAAATGATTAATTGAGCAGAATCTTCCATAATTAATGCGCTAAAAATAAGGAGAGAATCTTGGAATTAATTGATTCAAAATTAACGTGCTAAAAATAAGGAGATAATCTTGGGATTAATTGATTCTACATTAATTGATAAATTTTTGATATTATCTACAAATTTACTACATATATCTACAATTTAACTACAATTTCTTTATTTGGTGCAGGAAAAAATATTTTAATATATAGTGTCTCCAGATTGTAGATAAATTGTAGACAAATTGTAGTTTACTTATAGTTTGTAGTTAATTTGTAGATATATTGTAGATAAAATGTAGATATATTGTAGATACTGTATTATCCCGAACTTCGTCTAAGGTATTGTCATGGAGTTTTACCTTTTTATATTCGAAATCTCATAACTACACCAGTGATTTTAATTATTGGCTATTTTTTAATAACATTTTAATATATGACTTTTTCAATCTGGGTTTTCCGGCGTGCAAGGTTGCTGGATACGACATGGAAGGTGGCGGCAGTAGGGTTGGAGAAACTAGTAGGGGCTGGCTGTCATTTCTGGACGACGGGCTGTGTGTCGCTGGTGGTTGACATGGTTGGAGCTTGGGGTGACGGCATGAGGAGGAAGACGATGACAGCCATGGTCGCTGGTGGATTACGCCGGTGATTTCGGCCTTATATAGGTTTCTGCATTCATCCCTAAGGCATCGCTTTTTAAGCTGCCAAAGAGTCAAACTTTAGACCCGAGTATTATTTAAAATTCACCAAGTATGAGAAGCATCAATTGAAAAATGTATACAAAACATCAGATTTATCAACATGATGACACAAAATTTCTTACTAAATCAATCAAATCCAAACAATATGTTTCCTTCATCTCCAGATCTGTTTTTTGTAAATACGCCAAAAAAATATGGTCATTCATAAAACATTCCAAAAAAGAAAAAGGGATTTCTTTTTTAATAAATTCGAGAGGTTAAAGGAATCAGAGTAAATAAGAGCAAGCATTCAGAATGAATTAAATAAGGAGTGAAGCAGAATCTCACGACATGGCTGGGGAGCTGGCCATAATGGTTGCCTTTAATTAAGGAGTAAAAAATACCTATTAAGTAGACCCTTAATTAAGTATGGCATAGAATTGGTAATTTGGTATACGGATTTGTAATTAAATCAAACCTTAAACATGAAGGGTAATGAGGTTTCATATATGATATAAAAAGATAAAAATTTCAATAACTTAAAAGCTATTTTGACTTAAAAATACTTAAAATAAGTCAATGCTCTAGGTGACACTTGTGGTATTTTAACGAAATGTGCCGCGCGTGAAAGCCCAAAGATGACTACTTTTTTTCTTTTTTCTTTTAACTTTTCCTTTTATCTTTTATTCACTTTTAACATTTTGTTCTTTCCCGTTGAGAAGATCAAATCCGGCCATTGCTAGCTTACATTGGGCTGTTCATAACCACATCACTCAATTAGATTGTAAAGGGATAATTAAGAGATCACTTTACATAATTTATTTGTTTTTGCTCTCATTTGATCTCACTTTAGTACCAAACAACTGAAAAAAAAAAGATAAAACCCTAGTCCACTTCACTGCCATCATCGCACCTTCTCCGACTGATAAAGACCGCTTTCGACGCTTTCTTTTTAGCTCGTTAAATTGCAGCAAAACTTTCTCCAAGTTTTTGGTCTTTTCTTTGTTGGATTTGATTTTTGTGTTGTTAAAATTTGTCGTACATGATTCTATGAAGGTCATGAAGGTGACCAGTTTTTCAGGGTTTAATTTTCTTTACGTTACCACACCTTTTCTAGTTTTGACTTTTGTGTGAATTTTTTTTAATTTAGTTTATTAACCAAGCTCAAATTCTTTAATTTTCAGTGTTAGAAATCAAAATATATTCTTTCTGAAAAAGCAGATGAATCACCTTTCAATTGATAATTAGGAAAAGAATGTTCATCAAATTCATTGGTAAAGAACAAGTTTTGTGGTGGTTGGATGGTAATGCCTTTTCTAGCATACGACCACTCCCCTCCAAACACCGATCCACCAAACGCCAATTTTCATGCAAATCAACAATCCTTTGTGCAAACACTGGTCTCCAATGCAAACTATCCCATTTACCCCCACTGCCTATTATTGAATCCATGATGAAGTCGGTCTTACATTTGAAAGCATCAATACAGATAATTTAGATACATTCATTCCCCTCTCAGTGTCTGACAAATCAAGGCTTTACTCCCCTTGGAAATACTCGGTCATTGTTAAACAATTTGGCAAAATAGTTGGACACCAATTACTGAAAAATAAGATTACTACTATGCTATGAAACCTTCAGAGGATAGATCTCGGCTCTAATTTCTTACTTATTTATTGAAGGAAGAAGCACGTGAGAAGCATGTGCGTATGTTACTTAGTAATAATTAATTAACAAAAATGATAACTAGGTGTATGTTTCCTTCTTAGCTTCTTAAGTAAGTAGTGTAGCAGTTGTATTGGGAAAAAAAGTTTTTATTACGTGGCATGACACGTGGAACGGTCAAAGGGTCAACATACAATAGTTAAATAAAAGATGCGGGAAGAAGAATTAGGTACGAGACGTAATTCAGCTACGAGTCTCGTACCTGTTTAGAGCGGAGTGGGATGTAATTCTAAAGACAAAAGATACAGAAAGCAGTTTAGACACGTATCTCGTATCAATTCAAGATATTTAATGGCAACAGATCAAAAAGCATTTAAAACATGGATCTAAAGACATAAAGAAGTCCAAATTCAAATATTAAATACCTGATACGTTGAAGAATTGGCATTTAACATGAATGATTGTGTAACGGCTTATTCAATGTCATTTATTACTCATAATTATATCATTAAAGCCTAGTTTTCATTCTTCTACCTAGGATCACCTATAAAAGGAAGAAGTTATATCATTTGTAGGGACACGATTAACTATTGAGATCATATTGAAATACCTTTTTCTTTGTTGTTTATTCTTATTATTGAAAACCTATTATACTCTTCGGTCTCTTGATTATCAGTAACCCGATTTTTCTCTTATTTTCTAGTTTTAATGGAAATTCCATATTTTGGTTAAACAAATTGGTTCTGTTACCGAGAATCCGATAATCTATTCTTTCCAAGCTTACACACCTTACTTGCTGTTAACATCATGTCAGACACCATCAACAACAACAACAACGATGTTGTTTGAAACCAGATCCCTCATGCTCAAGGGGACTTGCACAATGTTAACATAGTTCCTTCCACTCAAACTTCTTCACACCGATCTCGTGAAGATATTCTTGCACCAAAATCACCATTGCCAAAAAGAACAGTGAATGTCATCAATGGAGGAGAGGATATTTACGGAGTAACGTACACGACTTCAAATAAAATATCTAAAATGGTTATTACACACGGGAAGCGAGTACGCCAAACCTTAGAGCATGAAAGCATGAGTTTTGATGATACAGATTCGGTAGGAATGATTACTCCTCACAATGATGCACTGGTTATATCCTTACTTGTACACGATACTAATATAAAAAGAGTTTTAATTGATCCAGGAAGTTCTGTCAATATCATTTTGCTAAGGGTGTTGCAGGAAATACAAGCTGAAGATAGAATAATACCCAAAGCACATACGTTATCAGGGTTCGACAATACAAATGTGGTAATGAAAAGTGAAGTAATTCTAACAACGTATGTTGCAGGTCTCGTTAAAGAAACTAAATTTCAGGTAGTTAAGATGGAAATGTCCTATAACATAATTATAGGGAGACCATGGATTCATGATATGGACGTTGTCCCGTCAACTATACATCAAGTAATCAAGTTTCCATCGCCTTGGGGAATATGTCAAATTCGAGGAGATCAACAAACAGCCAGGAGTATCAATGTTGTGACAGATACGCGTACCGTAGGAATAGTTAGAGGCGACAACAACCAAATTTCAACTGAAAAAACGGATTTAGACTCCAGACCTGATATAATTCAGGAACCTAAAGAAAACAAAAACATCAAAACGACAATGAAGGAGCTCGAAGCAGCAATACTATTTGTGCAATGGCCTGAAAGAAAAGTTTACATAGGAGTTAACCTAAGGCCAGACATGCGAGGTATATTAATTGAATTTTTAAAAATTAATATAGATTGTTTTGCTTGGTCACACGCTGACATGACATGTATACCACCGGAGGTGATGACTCATAAACTCAACGTGGATTCATCTTTTGCTCCAATCAAGCAGAAGAAAAGAAAGTAAGGAGCTTTCAAGAATCAAGTAATTCAAGATGAGGTTCAAAAATTACTAGAAATTGGATCAATCCGCGAGGTAAAGTATCCTGATTGGTTAGCCAATACGGTGGCCGTACCTAAGAAGAATGGTAAGTGGCGAGTTTGCATAGATTATACTGATCTAAATAAAGCTTGCCCGAAAGATTCTTTCTCTTTACCCATATAGATTAAATGATAGATGCAACTGCAGGTCATGAACTTCTAAGTTTTTTAGATGCATATTCGGGGTACAACCAAATCAAAATGCACCTTGATAATGAAGAAAAGACTTCTTTAATCACAGACCGGGGGACTTACTATTAAAAAGTAATGCCCTTTGGTCTAAAAAATGCTGGTGCAATCTATCAAAGGTTAGTCACTAGAATGTTTCAAGAACATTTAGGAAAAACTATGGAGGTATATATAGATGATATGCTCATCAAAACCCAACACTCTACTGATCATATTTCTCATTTATTTGTCACGTTCGAAATTTTGCGTAAATACAATATGAAACTTAACCCAGAAAAATGCGCATTTGGTGTAGCCTCAGGTAAATTTTTGGGTTTTCTTGTTTCTAATCGTGGTATTGAGGTAAATCCTTCTAAGATTAAAGGAATCGAAGAAATACCCGATATCCGTACAAATAAAAAGGAGGTTCAAAGATTGACTAGAAGAATCGCAGCCCTAGGGAGGTTTATTTCTAAATCTTCTGAAAAATGCTTAAAATTTTTCTCGGCACTTAAGAAGCAGGATTATTTCGAGTGGAATGAAGATTGAAAACGAGCCCTTAAAGATTTGAAAATCTATTTGTCAAATCCCCCTCTATTGTGAAACCAAAGGAAGACGAGAAGTTACTTATTTATTTGGCAATTTCAGAAGTAGCGGTAGTTGTTGTTTTAGTTCGTGAAGACCAAGGTAAACAATCTCCTATTTATTATGTAAGTAAGACTTTATTAGATGTTGAGACAAGGTATCCGCAACTGGAAAAGTTAGCGTTAGCTTTAATTATGGCATCTAGAAAATTAAGGCCTTATTTTCAGTGTCATCCTATTGTTGTAGTTACAGCTTTTCCATTACGAAATATTTTGCATAAACATGAACTGTCAGGTAGATTAGCAAAGTGGGCTATAGAATTAAGTGAGTATGAAATAATTTATCAACCTAGAATTGCTATTAAATCCCAAGTACTTGTAGATTTCGTAGCTGATTTTAGTCAAGGAATACATTTAGAGGCAGAAAAAGAGTTACAAGTTTTTAATGGTGTGAACCCGGGGATTTGGACGTTATTTACTGACGGATCATTTAATGTAAAGGGGACAGGCTATACCACCAACGGGTGAAACAATTAGACATGCTATAAAATGTTACCCTATTACTAATAATGAAACAGAATATGAAGCTGTGATTATAGGTTTGGAATTGGCACTCGAACTTGGCATCAAGCAAATCATAATCAAAAGTGATTCTCAGCTGGTAGTAAATCAATACTGGGGACTTATGTAGCCATGGAAACCAGAAAGCAGGAATATCTCGAGAAGGTACGAGAATTGGTAAGACAATTTGAAACTTGGAAGGTAACGCAGATTCCAAGAGATGAAAATGCAGAAGCTGATGCTTTGTCCAACCTTGCATCCGTGGCACATATAGCAAACGATGCAAATGTTTCGATTATACACTTATTTCATTCCATTCTCGAACCTGATACGAATGAGGTAAATTTTAATCATTTAACATGGGATTGGAGGAATGAAATTATTTTTTTGCAGTATGGAACCGTACCTAATGACAAAACAAAGGCTCATGCATTACGTAAGAAAGCTGTCCGTCATTGTTTACATCAAGGAAATCTTTATCAAAAAATGTTTGGAGGTCCTCTAGCGAGGTTTCTCGGACCTTCACAGACGGAGTATGTAATGGGGGAAATACATGAAGGACATTGTGGAAATCATGCGGGAGGTAGGTCACTGGTAAAAACGTTAATATAGGCCGGATATTATTGGCCTAAAATGGATGAGGAAGCAAACGAATTCGTATCTAAATGTGATAAGTGTCAATGGTATGGAAACAATATGCATAGGCCAGCTGAGTTATTACACCCAGTCTACCAGCTATGTTGTGGGCTTATCGAACAACTACCAAAACAAGTACGGGCAAAATACCATTTTCGATAGTTTATGGTGCATAAGCTTTGATTCTAGTAGAAATAGGAGAACCGCGTAAAAGATATGTTCAAATAACGGAGGATTCGAACAACTAAGAGTTAGGTAATTTTGGATATGTCTGCAAATTTTCATGTCATTCAGACATCGTTTGGTCGGGTTTTTGATAGAATACAGGTTTCCGAAGATTTGGTTGAAACTTAGGCTTGAATCCGCCTTAATTTGATGATTCGTTTGTTTGAGGGTATGTTTTTACGATTGGAACAAGTTCATGTGATGATTTAGAATGGATTTGTATTTTTGGTTGAGGTCCCGGGGGCCTCGGGATGTTTTCGGAGGGTCTACGGAAGTAAATTTGGAATTTTTGGACTGCTGGTGTATTGCATCAGGGATTTTTGCTTCTGCGGATGGGGAACCGCAGAAGCGGCCCCGCAGAAGCGACCAGGAGGTCGCATGAGCGGACTGGACTGCCCAGGCAAAACTCCGCAGAAGCGGAAGGTCCATCGCAGGCGCGTGCTCGCAGAAGCGAGCCCAGGTGCGCAGAAGCGGTCGAGGCCATTTGGGGGAAAGTCGCAGAAGCGGAAGAGGCTCCGCATGTGCGAGAAGTGGACCGCAAAAGCGGTCCTCGCCCTTAAGTGTAATGTCGCAAAAGTGACAAAATGGATGCAGAAGCGGACTCGCAGGTGCGAGTCCAAGACCGCAAAAGCGGAAAACGCGTTAGTGATATAGAAAACAGAAGGGTCAAATTTCAGAAATTATAACACATTTAGGGCTTTGTTCTAAGAGACGACTTGGGCGATTTTGAGGAGAAAATCAAGAGGATTCTTCATGTAAACAACTATGGACTCAATTTATGATTTTACATTGATAAATTATGGAATTAACACTAGATAATGGAGGTATGGAGGTGTATTAATGGAGGTTTTTGCTCTAATCCTGAGAAATAGAAAATTGACAATTTGAGTGGGCAAACTGAGTCCGATTTTGATAAACTTTATATGTATGGACTCAGGGCGAGATAAGGGTTCTGCAAAATGTGATTTTTGTTATTTTTCGAGAAGCGGTCTCGGGGCTCGAGTTTTGCTAGTTTTGAGATTTTTCATGTATTTTGATTGTTTTCGATTGGGTGTTATTCCATTAGCCTATTTTGAGATATTTGTACAGATTTTGGCTAGTTTTGACGTGCGTGGAGACCCTAACGTTGCAAAGAGTTATGTTCAAACAACTGAGTATAATATTTGTACATTTTTTATTCTTTTGAGGAGAGTCTCCTATTATATAAAGGAGGCCCTAACATTGCAAAGGGAGGCTGGAGTTACCTTCCCCTCTCTTTAGAAAATATGTTAACATACCTCTCCAAAGAAAGGAGAGCATATGTGATTCAATACTTTCATCAGATCCAAAAAAGGTAATGGAGTTCTTGTACAAATTTATTATTTATCTTTATGAAAAGAAAGAAGATCCGTCTCACTGAAGATCAGGAGAATCTTTTTCTTTACTCATATTTTTATTTTTTGATGCATCCTTATTTTTGCTACTAAATCTTACCATAATCGCCATCAACATTTATATTTGACTATGCTTTTTTACTTCCCTTACTAATCTCGGATCTAGAGTTAATTATCTTTAATTAGGATTTATCCCTTCATCTTTATTGATTGATTTGCTTAAAAAGTGCTTAACAACTTTTGAGCCAAACACAACTCATTTACCTTATCCGACCCATTTACAAATATGGGTAGTATCTATCACACTCATTCCCACTCATCTAATCTCTTCCTTTTTTCTATAATAACAAATTAATTAAAGAATAGATAAAACCTAAAATTAAATAATCCGAATTTCAAACCAGATTCTGAAATTTCTCCAATCAAACTCAACATAAGTATTGAAACTCTTAAATGGAAAATCAACAGATACATTTGCGTTGTTAAGTAAGAAGACAAGGATTAAAACAAAAACAAAAATGTGGAAAAAAAAGTTGAGCCCAACTGCTGAAATTGTCCAAATATATCAATAAAATCTAGGAGAAATATTGAAACTTCGAAATGGATAAGTAATGGAAATCTTTGGATCGTTCGCAAGAAGATAAAAGAGCTACGAAATAACAGAGAAAAAATAACTACATATAACTAATACAAGCACACAAGAAAATTGAAACCAGGGTGCTAAAAAGCTTGAAATTATCACATTTCTACGATAAAGATTGAAGCTATAAAGGTAAAAAGAAATAAAAATTGCCACGTCACTAAATGAAAGACTCATCCCTATTGTTTGCTAAAGAATTTATAAATACCCCCGTCCATCTATCCGTTTAAAACTACACACCCCATCAGTTCTGCCATTAGTCGCGAGGGTATTTTTATTAATAAAATTAACTTCGTGTATTTTTTTGAACTGATAGATGAACAGAGGGTATTTATAAACCATTTAGCAAACGATAAGGATAGTTTTGGCCCTTTTCCGTTTATTTATTAACGTTTGAAAATAATTTCTAACTCTGGAGACGTAAGTATAAGTTTAACTCTGGTTTATTTCTCGATAACACTATATTTTTAAAAATATTGATTACTATATGGTTGAATTAATTTGATAAAATATGTTTTATGAACAATAGCGTAAATATGAGTAGAAACCCCTACTCTTGCAATTTTTTTAGTTTCTGAAAAGGAAAGAAAAGAAAACTCGCTTTAAAATCACTCATTGGTGTCATTTTATTTGACATGCCTTCACTTTTTCTTATCTATTTCAAAAAGACTAATTGTATGGCGTCAAATTTAGCCCTATACGCTTTTATGTTGAAGGGTACACCCAGTAAATGTATATCTGCTATAGTAAAGGTATGGCTCGGACATAAGGGCGAAGGCGACACCAATTAAAACCAGGCATCCTTGTTAGGAGGACGTCGACCACTTCTTGTATTTTCATTATTATTTTAAGAAAGACATCTTCCTATATAAAGAGGGCATTCCCATTGTAAAAGTTATTAATGTTATTCTTGAATAATACAACTCTCATTTTCTACCATTCTCTCTCTATCTCTATCTCTAACTAGCTTCTTATTTTGAGTTCATAATATCACCTTACAATATTAGATATATAACAATAACATCATTCTTACATCTCTAAACCTTACATCTCTAAACCTATTATATTTGATTATGATTTATCCTTCCATATTTTTGATTGTTTTCTAGCTTACAAAATATATTCTTAACTTTTGACCCCAACACTAATATTTTTTTCTTTTGTGCCAACAATTAACCTTATTTTCACCACTACTCATTTTAAAAAATAATTTATATAGTAATTGATTTTAATTCAAAAGTCACCATTTATTTTTTAAACTTTATAATACTCAAAAACACTATCACACAAAATGAGATAGTAAAGTAGTAGTATTATTTTTATCAAGTATGGATAGTGATCACGAATTTAGCATGGAATATTACAATAAAAAACTATTCATGTCATGCCAAAACTTTGATTTGAGAAGGAGCTTTTGTGTTGATCCCAATTCCGGAACTTCCTTTCCAGAATGTATTTCTCAGCACTGATTAATGCTCTACATAGTACTTACACACGAAATTCAAGACAGAATATGAAATCTTTTCCTCTCAACCTTTTCATTTTCCCTCTAAAAACTCATTTTCAATAAAACTGTACACAACGCAAACATTAACCAGTACGATCAACAGGTCGGAATGAGGCCGGGGAAAGAGGAAGACGAGTGGTGGAACGACGAAACGATTATGGAGCTAGGGTTGAAACCGCCGGATGATCTCCGTTGCAAAAGGTCAGACGGCAGGAAATGGAGGTGCAACGGCTATAGGATCCAAGGTAAATCCCTGTGCCAGAAGCATTTTCTTAAACCACGTATAGAACGTTTACGTCGCGAGAAAATCTCTTCCGGAAGGGTTTCAGCGGTCAAGAGGGCGAGAAAGAGAGAAGAAGAGGAGCCGTCAACCATAGTGAAACCGCAGAAGAAACCGCGGGTAAGACGCAATCTAATAAGGGACAGCGATACGAGTGATTCTGGTGAGGTTGAGACGCATGGTTTAGGTGAAGAACCAGATAATGTAAAGCCTGTGAAGAAATCTCCTTTATGTGAGACGAAAATAGGGAGAAATGGAGATGATTACGAGGAGAATGAGGTTGTTACATCGTTGAGGATGATGAAAGATAGTAGTGTGAAAGTTGAAAATAAGGATATTTTAGATGATCAGATAAAAATAGGGGGTAAGGGTGAAAAGAAGGAAGGTCTGTTGTTTAATGAGGGATTTTCTGGTAGGAAAGAGGAAAAGAATGACAGTGCCGATGATACAGAGGAGAAAGGTTGTTCCAATTTGATCAAATCTGCTGGAAAGTGTGTCACAACTGAATCGTCGTCGAAAGAAAAGGATAGAGTGAAAGGGATTTCACAAGAGGAAGAAGAACATGGGGATGTTGAGAGGGATAGCTATGAGAATAAACCTGGAGGTAAGAAGGTTTGTAGAGTGGTTAAAAAAGGGATTGAATTTGATTTAAGGAAAACGAGGTTGAATGGGAATAGAGAGGATATTCCAAGTGCCGAGGAGGAGAAAGATGGTAACTTTTGTAATTTAAAGAGGAAGCATTCAGCTAAATCACTGGAATCTCTTGCAAAAGGTGTTAAAACTGCATCTATACTTGGGAGAAACAACGGAAAATTACCAGAGAAGAAAAGAGTGGAAGTTTCTTTGAAAAAGCAGAATGATGATGAGCAGGATTACTGTGAAGATCCAAAGGGCTTAAGAAATGATAAGGGTAAAAACAAGAAGGTCGACAAAAGAAGGAGGCATTTTGATCGTGATGTGAGTTCATTTGCTCTACTCCAGACTTAATCTTTCTGTTGTAAGCTGTAATTACTGACCATAACTTGACATCATTTTACTAAGCAGAACTCAGATGATGATTGCCAGATGTGCCATCAGTGCATGAAAAGTGATCGAAAGGTTGTTAGGTGTCGAAAGGGATGCCTCAAACGCTATTGTGGCCCTTGTATTCAGAGATGGTAATGGTTTGTTGATTTTAACTTTGAGAGTTTCTCACTACTCTTGGCTACTGAAATTCTGTTTTTTACGTTAAAGAGTATTGTTCTAGGGTATCTAAGCTTTTTGTTTTTGGCGGCATCTCATATTTCAACTGAACAACATACTTGTAGATTGATGATAGCGGAGAGGAATCCATTTTAGTGGCTTATGTTCTGTATTTTTACTAGTGCGCGTCTGTGCTTTGGTTGGGAAGTTCACATGGAATAAGAATACTTGATAACAACTCCCTTATCAAATGCGTAAGTTACACATGGAAAATTACAGTATTTTTGTCTGCTGTGTGTTTCTGAATGATTAGATAGATTAGTTCTTGATGTTGTTCCTTCTGCAGTCATTTAGTTGGTGTCATTCTGGTTTGTGGATGTAGTTCATTCTAAGTAATGCTGTTTATGGACAACATAACCATATAATATCCATGACAGCATCAGTGTTATGGTATGGGATGGAGGGTTTAATCTAAGGCAATGCCACCTTATCTTTTACATGGCTACGTCTCTCAGATTTTTGGTAAAGCACAAGTGGAGGTTGATCCACAATAGCGATATCTTGCCCAGCTGAATGGTCTAACTGGCTCAGCTGCTCAGTCAACGGATATTTTAGTGTTTACTGAGGGGATGCCTTTGGAGAACTACTTAGTAGAATGCCAATTAATTCTCTTTTCTCCACAGGGTGATATTGGAATAACCTATTCATGAATCCACCTCCTACTGATCAGACTTGTTAACAACTGCTATTCATGCTTCCTGGACATTGCAAATGTCTTTTTTCTCTTTTCTGTCGACTACATTATCAATTTATTGATTTAACTTAGTAAAGATAATTAGGGGCCTCTTATAGTTTGAAACTGTAATTAAATAACAAAATTACTGCTGAACAAGCGCCCATCTGAACTTAGAATCTGTTGGCTATTTCAAACATGCACACACACGCACATATGCATATATTTTTATTTTGTTGGTAGGTGATCTATTTGCAAAAGTTTTTCTCTTCAAATCATCAATATATGTAGGTGATCTATTTGCAGACATTTTTCTCTTCAAATCATCAATGTAGGTACCCTCATCTGTCAGAGGAAGCAATTGCTGAGCAATGCCCATTTTGTCGTGAGAACTGCAATTGCAAAGATTGTTTACGCAAAAACATTGTCCCTAAGGTTAGATTTCGCCACATATATGTTTCTTCATTTCACTTTCTGCTACAGACCTCCGGGCTTGTGATTGCGGCATGTTGATGCATTATCTGCTACTTATACTACAGGATCCAAAATATTTAGGAATACCACTGGAAAACAACGAAAAAATTAAATGCTTGAAGTATCTTGTGAATGCACTTCATCCATTTTTGAGAGCATTTATCCGTGATCAAACCATAGAAAAGGAGATGGAGGCAAAGATAAAAGGTATTATGCATACCATTCTTTTTCATGGTCTCCTGGTGATATGTGTACCCTTTTAGGACTTCTGCTTTCTCCTGGCCATTGTTCTGACTTCTGAGGTATTATTTGGTCCTTCTTGGGTTAAGCAGTTTGCTACCATGCTTATTGGTGAAACTATTGGTAGCTTGAAGAAATCTTAGAGGCCAGACCAAAGTTCATAGGGCAGTAATTTGAATTCAAGTTACTAAATCTTATTACCTTTCTAAGAAGTCTGACTTATTACCAAATTGTTGGGAAGCCTTTCGAATGGGGTGCAGTAACTTAGCAATGCCTGAGATACACTTCTTTGTAATAACTACAACATAGTGCAACTTCACTTGAAATCTTATTTCTTTCCGTTTATATATCTTAGTCAGCTTGATACAAAACTTTAATCCTGTTTCCATGAGGGTTTAAGTGGGGGGTGGATTTACAAGATGTTATTACCTGAAGAAACTTTGGTCATTTTTCTAGGTGGGAAACTTCCTGTGGTGTGGTGATTTTTTGTCGTTATTCTGCTGTTATTTCCTGGTGAATCTTTGTATTTTGACAAAGTATTTACCGATTATCTCATTTAAAGTGGTGGCTATGGTGCAGGATTGTCACTGTCACGGGTGACGATACCAAAAGCTACCTGTTATGAGGATGAGCGTGTTTACTGGTATGTCCCTTTCTTTGACTTGCACTATTTCTCCCTTTGTCCTGGTTGTCTTCCCCATTCCCTCAATATGCTATGTTTCATCGCAGTAACAATTGCAACACCTCCATTGTTGATCTCCTTAGAAATTGTTCGATTTGTTCTTATGATCTCTGTCTGGCCTGCTGTCAGGAAATTCGAGAAGGTTGTTTTCTTATAGGTGAGGTAGTGGTATTTGTTCAGTTTCATAATAGATGAAAATCTTACCTGCTAGGAGGAAAATCAATTGCGTCATGTTTACCTTGTAAAAATCTCTTCCTTCTTGACCAATAATGCAGATTGTGCAGATGAAGATAGAAAGCTCCCTGAGTGGAAAGCGACAGAAACTGGTGATATCCCTTGCCCACCAAAGGAAAGAGGTGGTTGTGGAAATAATCGCCTGGTGCTTCAGAGTTTCTTTGGTGAAAAGCGGATTCAACAGATAAAGAGGGAGGTTGAAAACTTAGTCAAAGCAAATTCATCTGGCAATGAGACCAGCTTCATTGAAGAAAATTGTACCTGTGACTCTAAAAGTAGAAGAAAAGCAGCTTCCAGATCCGGTTCTGATGACAATTATTTGTTCTGCCCTTCTGCAAAAGACATACAGGAAGGGCACCTGGAACACTTCCAGACACATTGGAGAATGGGAGAACCTGTTATTGTAAGCAATGTTCTTGAACTTGCGTCTGGATTAAGCTGGGAACCAATGGTCATGTGGCGTGCATTCCGTAACATAGCAATCAAGGAGGGCTCATCAGATTTGGTGGTGACAGCAGTTGATTGTCTTGATTGGTGTGAGGTGCATCATCTTTGACGGTCCCTTCTCTTTTATTTCCTGTCTTACTGGACTCATAATCTTTTGTTAGAACTTGCGCTTCATACTTTAATCTACAAAACTTTAAGAGTTCAAGCAGGATGTAACCGAAACAAGTAGCTAATTCCTGGATTACAACGTTATATTTATATTATGCAAGTGCACATTTTTCTATGAGAGATATGTAACCAGTTACAATCATGTGCTCCTTCTTTTCGATTAGTTTCCAGGCCTTTGAAGAGTCATATATTCCGAATATGAGTTATTGCTATGATGTCCAGTTGCCATAAGGCAGTAGGTTTCCTTTCATATAAGTGATATCAATTAATGTTATGGGTTTTGCATAATTTATTCCTCGGATGCAATTAGCTATAACTTGCATATTGGTGCCAAACAATGATATTTAGAGAATCCAATGTAGCTTTCAGATATCGTAGCCTGGGGGTTGTGTGATCTAACTCAAGCCTGAAATTGATATGTATAAACTGGAGGCAAGACAATCCTTCTTTATCCATTTTTTTCCTTTTCTGATACGCAGTGATGCTAGTGTTATTGATCATGCACCAAACTGATTCATTAATTAATTTGTTATGCTCTGAAGTTTTATATAACAAGAGCAGAAAGAGCATCTCATCAAATGTTTAAATACGTATTCCTACAGTCAGAGTGGCCTTTTATTGGCCTACCGGTTATTTCAAAATAAAGTGTCTAACACTTTGGCAAGTCCCAAATGAGTAGTGATGCATTAAATGGGAGGGAGATGTTTGTTGATGGGATAGGAAATTATACCACTACATGGTCTGCCTATAAAAAGATCATCGGAGAATTCATGCTAGGTTCAGTTGAAATATGATATTGTTAGTTCAGGAAGTTCATGCTTTTTGGTTGATTGAATCACCATGGCTCTAAACTAGCTGGTTAAAATGTGTCTTCAGTTAATCGATGCTGAGATAAGCTTCTCTCTATCTTCATGTCTTTCAGGTGGATATAAATATTCATCAATTTTTTAAGGGTTATGTTGAAGGTCGAAGGCACCCTAGTTTCTTGCCCGAAATGCTTAAGCTTAAGGACTGGCCCCCATCTACAGAATTCGAGGAGCGGTTGCCACGGCATGGAGCAGAATTCATTAGAGCCTTGCCATACAAAGAATACACACATCCCCATTCTGGTATTCTTAATGTTGCTTCCAAACTTCCGGATGGTATACTGAAGCCAGATATGGGTCCAAAAACATATATAGCATATGGATTTGCCGAGGAACTTGGACGTGGAGATTCTGTGACAAAGCTTCATTGTGATATGTCTGATGCGGTAGGCATTATGAGTTGAATAGTTAGTCTCCAGCACATTAATTACTGACCTGACCTTTGATGTCATTGGAAGCTGTTTAAGTCTTATGCTGGAACACTTAAGTGAAGACAGGCCTGGAGGGTGGCTATACAAAACTTAGTTATTAATTTAACATAGTGTCAATTGATCTAGCATAATTACTTTTAAACATATTAAATCTCCTGTTGCTATAAACCTAAGTTTTATTTTTGAAAGCAACAGAAAAAGACGAGGAAGAAAAAGAAAATCAGGTTCTACTTTATATTCAGAACATAATTGATTATACTGGATTTGCTGATTAAAAATAATAATACTGGATTTACACAAAGAGCGACTGAACTTGGAGAAACGAAAAGCGAACTCGGAGAAGCTTCTACATGGAAAAGATACAGGAGCTCTCACGACTAGAACTATTGTTTCACATGCAGTAACACAAAGAATAGACTTTTCTGGACATAAGTTTCCCAGATGAAAGATAAATTTATTGCCTAATAGTATAACTATTAAGGTGGGCTCTATATTCACCTTCAAAACTGGAGACCTGCAGAATCTTGCATTGACAACTCAATGCAGGGATTTCCTTCTCCTAAACCTGGTGGTATTTTTTTTGTAAATCTGAAGAGCTTAAAATTACCTTTTTAATATAGTTTCACACCATTTTCCAGTCTTATTTTAATTGTAAAAATTAACTTGCTATTTTTCTTCATGTTGCAGGTGAATGTTTTAATGCATACTGCTGATGTAACTATTGATAAGTGGCAGCTTTCAAAAATTGATAAGTTGAAGCAAGAGTACGCTCAAGAAGAACTGTATAGTGCCAATAGAGATGATCATCTAGTTCCTAAGAGTGATTTTGCATCTGCAAAACAAGAAAAAGCGAGTGATTCTTTTCCCTCTGAGCAGAGTGTGCAACTGGAGGGCAGTTTATCTTCTGATCAGGTGGTTGCTCTTGGAAACAAGTTTGACGGATCAGAGGAAGAAAATGGTGGTGCAGTCTGGGATATCTTTAGGAGACAGGATGTTCCCAAGCTCGAGGAATATCTTAAAGAGCACTACAAGGAATTCAGGCATACACTTGGTTCTCCGGTGGACCAGGTGCACACCTCATTAATGTGAAGCATATGCATTAGTGTGAAGAAAGAATTTCCTTCAATCCATTAAACGTGTCCTACTTTGACCTGTTCTACTATTAAGATTAATAGTTTGAATCAATATTTTGTTGATAGTTTGGTAGAGAAATATGAAATAGTAGTTTGAAATGTGAAATCGAATAGTTAACTGTAAGATATCATGTAAATTTTGATGGTATCGTTTAGTTGCATTTATTTGAATTGTTGGATGGAGAGAAACATATCATTTAAAGAAAGAGATAAAGTATTAGGGATTAAGCCAAAAGAGTAAAAGTGGTCACCTTTATAGGGATGAGTGTCTCATTGATATGTTTGCAATCTCACTATACTATTTTCGTGTTATTATTATTATTATTATTATTATTATTATTATTATTATTATTATTATTATTATTATTATTATTATCAGCTTCATCATCATCGTCGTCATATTTATTATCGTTATTATTGTTGTTGTTAATATTTGTTATTTCTTTATAAGGTAAATAGTTTTATTGATCTTGGGGGAAAAACCTCCTGTATACAAGTGTACCAAAGAGTAGAGAACATTCGAATATGCTTGTCTACAAAAGTCACCAATCATGCATCTATACAAGTAGGGAACTTGTAGGTGCACCAAAATGGAACTAAAAACACGAGGTCATGGTATAATGGAAACCCAACATGTTTTTCTGCAAGTACAATGGGTTTGCAACATGGGGATCATCTATGGGACGTGCTATCCATACCGGTAATTGAAGCACTTAGCAAGATGATGAATATGGCTATGACGGTTGAGTATCTAAAACTATGCAGCAATAAGGGAACAAGTACAAGTATATAATCTGATTGTGACGTGCGTTGTGGAGACGAAAGAACTTTAAATCTAAAGAACATATTGCCTATTGTTTAAAGTAGTCTTGAGTCTGAATAAATCTAAAGAAGTACGAAATTGCACTAGTGGAAGATGTGAACGATGTGAAAGGACTGACAGAGAGAAAAAGAAAAGTCTTCTTAATCTTTTGCTTGTATGTTGAAATCCATAATAGTGAAAACTAGCAATATTGACTCAAATTTGGTTACTTATTTGGATTGTCGTTTGGGAGAGACACCTGGGAAATACAATTTGGAATACAAGTGGCTGAAGAAGCTCAGACTTGCAGAATGATGAAACAGATATTTTTTTTTGGGGGGGGGGGGGGGGGGGGTTGTTCTGATAGAGTTGGTTGTCCAGTAGTCCTACATATTAGATGTTCTTGTTACCACTGCCGGCTACATTAACACGAGATTTAAGCTAATAGAAAGAAATATTTTTTTTTTTGGGGGGGGGGGGGGTGGCGGTTACTGGGCAGGCGAGAAAAGTATCATATTGTTGTATGGAAGAAGGCTCATCCTCTATAAATGTAAGGGGTCTTGGAATAGGGGATTTAAGAGTGACCAATATATCATTAGTACAAGAAGGTTTGGAGTGTAGGCACAGTTTGTGGATATGGGACATATTTGACGAATATGAAGTCTAATGAGGGGGTTGGAGAATAATTTGATAAAGCTACCATATTGAGTGGCATCATTGAGGAACATAGTGCAAGGGCGGAAGATTCTTTTGAAACGGTTAGTTGAAGGGAATAAAGGAGATAACAGAATGATGAGGACAATCGACGTGAATCATTTCCATCCATGTTCAACATCTCCAGCCAACTGATAGCATTCATTTATCAGCTATTTAGTATGGCAAGGTGCAATTGTGTTGGATCAAACTTTCAGGAGGAACTGACAAGATTAATTAATGGAAGAACTCAATCGGTTGTTGGAAGTTCTATGCTAGCAAAATCTTTCATTAATGGAAAGGGACACTTGGAGATGGGAAAACAATAGAGACGGGACGTTGGGCATTTGCATTCTAGTCCTACTAACAACATATTATTTGTGAGGGAGAATAAGCAACTTCCGCTCACTGCAATTTGGGTTCCCAGAGTGCGAATACAAGTCTCATTTTCATAATTAGGACTGCAACATTGAGTTCCAGTTTAACAATTTGAGGAATTTATATAAGCTGTTGCTTCTCATACGGAATATTTACCACTTATTACTATACTTATCTTATGACATATCAGGTGTTGCACACATTATCTAATAAGTTCGGAACTGAATGACTAATGCCACAAACAGTGAAATATTTGATACTTGGATGGAAATTTAGAAGGGCATAGAAAAAGAAGGAAAGCAAGGGAGGTGGTTCCATTGGCGATATGGATAAAATGTAAGGGAGAAAAAGAAGAGTGTTTTAGTGTGGAAGAAGGAAGAGAAGGCGCTGGCTTGGAGTGGTACCCTCTTATGTGGGTTGTTTGGAGAGAGTGAAATAGAAGAGCTTGCGAAGGTGTAGAAATGAACTTTGTTCGGTTGAGTATTAGCCATTTTGTAAATAAAAAAAATCTCTTTTTGTAGGTTTTCTATTTTTTTTTTTTGGGTATACCTCTTGTATATGGGTTTTGCGCACATCTTAATGAAATTTATTTACTTTATTAAAAAGAAGGAGCGTTTTAGGGAATTGGAAGCTCTTATGTGAATATTTGTGGTTTGCTTCTTTTTCTTTACACTTTTGAAGTACATGAGACATTCCAGTGAGCTGTGAGGATTGGATGTTTTTCTGTTGAGAAGCATGTCTCATTCCATGATCTTGTCATTTTTGTGCATAACTTGTATTGCCGTGTTTTTCTCCTCAATCACATAAACAAATGATATATCCTTGAAAAAATAAAGAAAGCAAAGTACACTTGTATAGCACTTAGGAGCGTTTTTTTTCATGCCAGTGCATGCTGGCTGGTGATAGTTGTGTTATCTTCTTTACTTTGCTGATCATTAACTTGTAAAGTGCAATATGTAGTTGCAAGAATTATTTTTTCTATCAAATTCTTTAACTCTTTCTCCGGTCAATTCTTTTTTGGTCGTAAATAGAACATACACATTCCGATACTGCTAAGTCATTTAAGGATTTATCTAATTGAAATGTTCGTCATCAATGATCATTGTTTTGTTAATTTAACTTTGTAGGTTGTTCATCCAATTCATGATCAAGTTTTCTACTTAACCACATATCACAAGAAGAAACTCAAGCAAGAGTTTGGTTAGTGCGGTACCTATTTAAACTTCATCGGTCTTGTGCTTTCCTTAGTAACTTATTTTGGTACTATAGGCATTGAACCGTGGACATTTGTACAAAAACTTGGAGAAGCAGTTTTCATACCTGCTGGTTGTCCCCATCAAGTTAGAAATCTTAAGGTACAATATTCTTTTGTCACTTTTATGACATATCATTCTTAATCATGAACCTAATTATAGAAGCTATTTCACATGTACCATATTGCTTGTTTCGTCCACAGTTCCCAACCTGATAAAAAATGTTCAGTCACGCACAAAGAAATTGGGGAAAATGAACCCAGAGGCAGAAGAAAGATTGGAAAATTAACTTATTTTCTTTTCATTATGGGTTTGGCATGATAGATTTCTTAAATCAACTCTGTGATGTTAATCTTCTCATCTTCATGCACGTCCATGTTACATGAACTTTAACACTGTCTGCTTATAATCTTCTGATGTCCTTTGGAATTTTATAGTGGAAACCTTTTTATGCAAAATGTTAACGATGGAACTCAACATACAGTCATCAAATATCTTATTGATAGCAAATATTCTGTACCTAGTAACACCTATGAATTTTTGTTTCCTGTAACTCATTTTTTCGAGGCTACTTCTTGCTTATGCAATCTATTGCATTACTGGAACTATCAAAGTGCATATCACCACGACTGAACTCTTACATAAACTTTTTAAGTTACAACTGTGAACTGTTCCTGGCTATTACAATTAGCAGGTTGAACAGGAAGTATGGTGTGGTGAAATATTTCTGATCTTGTTTAATTACACACTAACGAGACACATGAATAAATTTATAATGTTTCTTGCTTCTTCGGTATCATGATTCTGTTTTCCCCTTTTATCTCATCTGCCTCAATCCTTTTTTTGGGGGCATTACAGTCATGTATAAAGGTTGCTCTTGATTTTGTCTCACCTGAAAATGTGGGCGAGTGCATTCGCTTGACTGAGGAATTTCGTCTTCTTCCCGGAAAGCACAGGGCTAAAGAGGACAAATTGGAGGTGAGTTCTATTTTTTGATTCTAGAGGCATGCCAAATACTGCTGTTGATGATCCTCAGTAACTCTTTAAATTTACTCGAGCTAATCAATAATTTAGGTGTTACAGTGGGGATCTTCAGTAGTAGTTGAGCTAATCAACATATTAGTCGTAGTTCTGTGGAAGAAGAGGTTATGCCTAGATGAGAATAGACTGAAATATAAATCAAGCTAGTGGTGAGGACAAATTTTGCTGTTTGCTGAACATAGAGGAAGAACATTGTAAAGTGAAATTAGGTGGTGAATTGGTCGAGGAAAACTGGAAAAAAAGGGGGGGGGGGGGTGCGGAAAGTACAACTTATACCTTTTTATTATATGAATTTTAAAGTTTTCCTTTTTGTTTATGAAGTTTGTTACCAGTATGTGCTGTGGGGGTATAATATTTCATGTTTACCTTCCGCATTAGGTGAAGAAGATGGCTTTATATGCACTGGAGAAGGCTGTAGCTGATCTAAAGGATCTTGAATGGTGAGTGGAATAATTCATTTTTTCCCCATCTTAGTGAATGCACGTATTTGCTATTTATCTGCTCTCTATGTTATTAATTGTTGTTGTAGTTGATATTTGAATTTTTCTTTCTTATTCCTTACCTTTTTCTACACTATCACCATTTCCACTCTTGTACTAGCATAAATTCTTTGATATAGACATACTTGGTAAATTCTCGAGATAAAATGGTTAAATAGGAATCTCTTTTCTCAGTTTTTGTATCTGCTAAAATTTCCGAGCTTTGCATTTGCTTCTTGTCTTGAATATGATTATTTTTCTCACTTACTGATAAAAATTTTCTGGATGTGCTCAGTAATGACAGAATCAAGGTTCAGCAACCACATCTGAGTACTGAGTAGTCTTGTTCAAAATAAAGAGAGTGAAATAGTTTCATTCTGTCATCGATGTACATATGCTTATGAACCACCTGACTATTATCTGGTGATCATGAATAGAGTGCTGCAAATAACTCATGTATATCAATCTAATCTTTACTCTATCTGCCAAAACTTGGATGCTAAGCACATTAGCCGTGATGCATCTTACAATTCCAACTTAGAAACACTAGGAGATTCGGGGATCTACAGTGTCATTACTGCCATTGGCAATATGAATGGTTTTTGTTTCACAGGGTAAACCAGCAAAGCTTTTAGCTTGTACATCTTATTTTGAAAGTTTTGTTGACCTTATTTTGTGGGTTTGCCTTTTGAATCCAACTATGCTTTGCCTTAAACCTCTAAGCAATTACATGGGCAACTACATAATTTCTGCTATTAGGTCACTGCTATTAGGTCTGTTCTCCTTTGCTTATGACATAGTTCAGACAATATTTTTGTGCAAAGTGCTCTTAGGGAAAGTGATCCTTCTTGGTCCCTTTTTTCCTTATAGTTTCTGTTTTCTCACCACCCCATGCCCTCTGTATTAGGAGAGGTGGTGTGTAAATGTAGGCCTCTATTCTGTCGTCAATTTCACTTGTGTGACCACTGACCACCTTGAGTAGTTCCTTATGCTTGATAATCAACTCAAGACAGTTTTAGATTTCCTCTCTTGTTTTTAACCGTTAGTTGTAACAATCATGAACCTATTAGTCAATCTGCCATTTATTTTGTTAATAAATATTACGGAATTAGAAGAAACAATTATGTCCGTTCACTAAATTTAGGAATCAACATAGCATAAACTTTTATCATTTCCGGTCGATCCTTTTCAGTTTCAATTCTCTGTTTCTCCTCGTATCTTTTCCTTGATCTTCACGTAGAAGTCCCACGTAAAACACTATGCTTGCTTTGGTTCTCACAATTGGTATTCTTGAGTCTTCTTAGTTTTGTATGGGGGTCGAATGTTTATATTTCCTTCCTTAAATTAGATATTTGATGTTATTAATGTAATAATCTGACAATCGGGTGTCAGCAGGGGTGTATGCGGGAATTTTTGTAAGTAATGTTGAAATTATAAAAACTTTAATTATCATACTTTTGGATAAATAGTTTTAATCTCTGGGTGTTGTTGAGTCTTAAGTTAGCAAAGATCTCGAGTTCAATTTTACTTAAGGATATTTTTAGCATTAATACATATATCACTTAACACTGCTTCATCAAGCATGTATCCGCCGCGTGTCAATACCTCCTACGACTTCAAGCAGGAGCGTTCGCGGTTCTGTCGATCTTTTCTTTAAAATAGTCAAACCTATCATGCCTACTTACTAAATTTAAGAATCTAACAAAGAATAAATTCTTATTGTTTCGTGTCGATTCGTGTTGACACTTAAAGCCTTTGAGATAACGAATCATTCTTAAAGCTGCCTCCAATTATTTATCCTGTGAACAATAGTGGCTGAACTTACCCCCACACTTAGGTTTCAGGCATATTCATATATGCTCATAATGTCTGCCGATTGACGTTGATATTTGTATTTATTCAATTATTTTTCAAGCCAGGAACATGGTCATTATTCCAATAAATATCAGTATATCACATAGCAATAGTACTAATAATAAAAGACTAAAGTATAGAAAAATACAGTCAGACCTCTCTATCACAGTCATGGGCGATTTTAGGAGAGTGCAAGGATGTTTACCCCAATTTCCTTCATCGAAAAATTACATTATGTATAAAGGAAAAATATGTTTTTACTTTTATATATTAGGTTTTGAATCCCCTTCACAATTTTTATGTTATGTTTGTTGAGACGGGTAAGGTGACAGTTACACAACTGAAGTCTTGAAGGGTGACAAAGTCAGTTAGGTGACAGCTGTGTATAATAGCAAGTTTGTTAATTAGTTAGAGTTAGGAAATAATTATATATATCCTACGTGTACATTGATAAAAGGCTGATTTAGCCATTGTAATCTTTTTCTCTGTAATTGAAGATCATTTTTTCGGAACTTTCTTCTTCTTCCTTCTTCGATTCAATCTCAGCCTCAATTATCCGCCCTTTAATGGTGGATTTTATCATGGTATCAGAGCTTGAGTGATTTGATAGAGGACAGGGCATAGCATCATAACATCTCTACTATGAGTTCATAGATTCTTCTTCTTGAGTTGAAATTAAAGCTCAATCGAAGCTCAACAATGGCGAATTTAGATATTGATAATCCTAAGCATCCACTATGTTTGCAATCGTCCGATAATCCTAGCAATGTGATAATATCAATTCAATTGAAAGGAACAGAAAATTACTCCGTCTGGAGTAAGGCTATGGTGATTGTGCTGCGAGCGAAGAGGAAATCGGGGTTTATTGATGGAAGTTGTACAAAATCTCAGTTCGCTAAAGATCTAGGCGAGGACCGGGAGAGATTTAATGCAACAATGTTGATATAGATCATGAACACCGTATCTCCAGAACTGGTAAATAGCATTGTATATGCTGAAAATGCTCATGAAATCTGGCTGGATCTAGAAGATCGATCCAACAAAGTCAATGGTTCTAGAGTCTACAATATGCAGCGAGAAATAGCCACAATTTCTCAAGGTATCTCTGTCTATCATTCTAGGATAAAGTCGTTATGGGATGAATATGGTTCTCTTATACCCTCACTTCACTGCTGGTACTAGAGACTTTATCGAACATTTAGAACAACAAAAACATTTCCAGTTCCTAATGGGATTAAATGAGTCATATGGACCTATTAGAAGTTAAATTCTGCTACAATCTCTATCACCTTTTGTTAGTCGTGCATTTGCAATGCTAATAAATGAGGAGAATCAAAGGAAAGTGTGTGTTTCTAATTCTCAAATTAGCTTAGTAAATGAAATGAATGAATCTACGGTTTTCATGGGTACAAGAGGAAATCAGTCAAGGTTTAATTGGCAAAATAATTTGTATTGTGAGTATTGCTACTTCAAAGGATACTTGTTACAAGCTACTTGGATATCTACCTAGATTCAAAGGGAAAAGACAGCAACAATACAACAGGCAAATGCAACTGTGAATAGAAGCAATCATGCTCAAGAGAATGTTATAAATAAAGGAAAAGCTCAAATATCTCAAGGAGTGTCAAACTTTTTCACTGAGGAGCAGTATGGGTAGATAATAAGGTTG
>JASVEL010013449.1:0-171630 GCA_032618575.1 Nicotiana noctiflora | reverse complement strand
GTGCAAGTTAATATCTTTTTACCGCTTTATTATTGGTTATGATATACGAAAGAGAAAGTTGCTTAAAAATATGCTTTCGAATCACGTCACATGAAATGCACCCGGATCCTCGACATATCTTTATTCAACATTTCGGGGTTTGGATTCGGGTCACATGAAATGCACACCCGTATTTAAAAAGGTAAAAACTAAAGTATGTGCCCGGATCGACTACTTATTTACATTGTTGAGAAAGGCGTGATATTCGTTAAGAAAACGACGCATCTCGAAACCTAAGTATTTATATGTACATTTATGACGGCTATGTGATTAGTGTAACTATTGGGCGAGGCGTACTTTTGATTCAAATCTAAAGCGAACTACATCTCACTGTATCTTACTTAAGAGTTGATTCCAAATTACTTAAAACTTGCTACGAACCACATCGCATGAAATGCGCCTGTGGTTCATGACATGCTTTATTTACTCTTGCCCGAAATTGGGGTCGGGTCACATGAAATGCACCCCCGACTCTTTCAATCTAATTACGTCATTCCGTTGAGTAACAACTCCCTAGCTAATCTTGCTTTTAGCATAAGGTCTAACGTTAACAGATTTGGAGATTACACACACGAGCAGAGAAGATTGAATAGAGATACAACAGACTAATTCAGGTTTACGTGCTTAACTAACGACAGTGTATCTTTGGCCTAGCTACACTTTTCCATAACCAAGACTAGCAATACAAGCTTAATTGAAGAATAACAGAATGTAATCAAACATAAGAACTTTAAACGACTACATGTTTCAATAGACTTTATGCACAAGCTTCAAACTTCATTCTTTTCGAACCAAGGAACTACAATAACAGAGGTGTGTACCTGGAATGCGGAAGAACAAGGAAGAGTGAGCAATGGCAATGCAGCAACAGCGACAAGAACAGTAACAGGAGCAACAATCAAAGACCAATAACAACCCGCAGTAAACCAACAGCAACAACAACCAATGAACCAGCTACAACCCAACAACCAACAGTAATCGAACTTTATCGATCACTGAATTAGTGACTAAAACTTGAACCAAGCGGCAATAAACAACCGGACAGCAACAAACAATACTACACCAGTGGCAAACTGGACCAGCCTCAACAATACTGAACCAGCAACAAATGACCAAGCAGTAACAACCAAAGGACCAGCAGTCACTTAGACCAACAACCAGTGACAAACTAATGAAACAAACAACAACAACCAAACCAGGCAGCAAACTATAGACCAGCCAGCAACCAAATAATGAAACAACAGCAACAACCAACCCAGGCAGCAACAACTACACACCGGCCAACAACCAACAGACCAAGAGCAGCAACAAACAACCAGTGGCAGCAACAATAGACCAAGAGCAGCAACAAACAACCAGTGGCAGCAACAATAGACCAAAAGCAACTCAAGAGCTACCCAACTGAGATGTAACAGCAACAACCAAGACACAACATCAACAACAAATGCCTAACAGCAGCAACAAACGACCAGGGGCCACAAACTGGGCCAGCAACACCAAATGAATACAACAGTAACAACAATGGCCAAACAACTCAACCACTGAAGCAAACAATCGAAGCAGTGACCACAAATCCTATGAACCAGTAGCCTTTCTCTCTGTGTGACTGTTTTGTTTTTGCTCTCCAGACACTCTGTTATCACTGCCTATTTTTCTCTAGTCCTCTGAAAAATGTCCCTACTGTATGTATCTCCTTCTCTCAGATTGTCTCCCATCTTATAGCTGACCAGCAGCCCCTAGGGTTACCCCCTACCCTGACTCCCCAACCCATCATATTCCCTGCAAACCCACTATCTACTGTCCAAAGTATGGACTCAAGCATTAAACAATGCTGGTGGCAGGAGCCTCAGTGGGATGCCCTGCTGTGCTCAGTTCCACTAGCCTTAGTATGGATATGTGATTAAACAATTAACCTATTAACTACAACCAATTATCCCCCTTTAATCTGAATCAAACAGTGACAAGCCCTACACCAATGAATTGCATCAGGCAGATTCAGGGATCAAGGAACTAATCAAAAATATGAATTAATTGCTTGACGACTTTAATCACATTGAACCTATGACTCATTTTAACTACTAAAAACAGAGGGAATTGGCCAAAAAAAGGGCCTCAAAGGAGGATAACAGGTCGACTGTTATGAGAAATTAGAAGCATGCTAGATGAGCATTGAAACAATGAATAAAACAAACACACATATTCACAAAATCGAACTAAATTGACCAAAGAAGAAAACGAATACCTCGTAAGAAATCTGCCGACCAAGCTTCGAACTAAGATGTGGAATTATTGAAGCCAAACGGGCTTTAATCGAGATGTTCTCGATTGAGAACACCTAGACTAAAGTCCCTTGGACTTCAATTGCGGCTAATCCGGCTTGAATTGAGTTTCTTCAAAATTAGGGTTCTTGGGCTCGGATTTGGGGCTTTTGCATTTTTGGTTAGATTCGAAGCAAACCAATGTCAATGGGAGTGTGGGGGAGGTGTGAGGAGACTGTGGTGCGAATTTGGGGTGATTTGGCATTGGTTCGAGTTTGACTCGAATCTTCAAATGAAGATTCGAGGAGCTCCGGCATGATTCGAGGTTAGTGGAGGCTGGGTTCGTGGTGGGGGAGGTGAGGGGAAGGTTTTGGCATTGGTTTGGTGGTGATTGGCCTACCGGAACCGCCGTGAGGCGATTTCCGGCAGGCGGCGCAAGGCGGCGTTACGCTAGGTGTTTGGGAGCTCCTGAGGGAGATGAAGGGAGAGGGGGGGTCCGGCTTGGGGGGGGGCGGGGTAGGGAATGAGCCTTATATATGATTTGAGAAGTTAAATCCTGATCGTTGGATCAAACTTGATCAACGATCAGGATCTTCTCACTTAAACCAAACGGTGTCGTTTGGTCAAGTCATAGGCTGAGTGTATGTTGGAATTAAAGGATTAATCTGGGCCGTTGGATAATAAAATCCAACGGTCCAGATCGAATGCCACAATGATAGATGCTGGACGGATTGGGATTCGTTTGGGCCTGGTTTTCCTGGACTAAACTATGGCCCAATTTGATCTCATTACTACACATATATATATGTACATGTATATGTATATATATATATGTGCATACAATTAACCCACACAATTATATATCACCCAAAAATGTAAATCACATGCCTTCGATATCAAACACTAAAAATGCAAAACTTAGCATATATTTTTTGTATTTTTAATTTAAATAAATAAACGTGCACACAAATGATAAAATAACACAAAATCACAAAAACCATACCCAACACGAAACTATTTTTATTTTTGAATTTTCTGGGAGTACTTCTCAAGTAAGGCAAAAATCACGTGCTCACAGGTAGCATGATCGTTTCGATAAGGTCTGTCGAGTACTTAATCCTGTGTTTTTAGTTTGCTTGCCTGAGAAATTCGAATAACTGATTCAACGGCTGTTTGTTGTTACTTATGTGTGTTATATTCAACGAATGTCGTCGAACAATTAGTTTCGCAATTCCTTTGTTTAGCCGAGATTTGCAGAATCACTGTTTTGCCGACTAATTTGTTATCCATGTTATGTGTTGTGATTAATTGAATGTCGTCGCTTAGTTATACGAATTTTCCCGTTAGAACACTGGATGTTGATTAAGATTGGTGATTTGGTCCGGAGTCATTACCAAGCTAAATGCTTGAATTGTTTGTGACTAAATTAAGTCTTGGATATGATGTGGCTGATTAGCCCCAATTATTAGTTAGAAGTAAGCACACTTTAAGATTCAAAAATGCCCTGCACATAGTGCACAGCCTGGTGGAACCTGCCGTACAGCAGAGTTCACCACCAGTTGTCCCCCGTTAATAATCTTTATTAATGAACCCATACTTAGACACAATGTAGTGGGAAAATAGAGGGGATAATGGGCCGACAGAGATAGGAATGGGCAGGGGTATTAGTTTAGTTAGGGGCACCATTAGGAGCTGTTTTTAAAAGCTATATATATAGGCTTGGGACTGGATTTTTAAAGGGGAAAAAAAAAAGACAGTGATAGAGGGGTACACACTGAAAACACATAGAAAGAGAGAATACTTTGAAACCTTAGAGAAGGACAGAGAATAGGCACACATTTTTGAGAGAAAAGAGGAAGGAAACATTCTGCTTCCTGTTGGCTCACTGTTCAATCAGTCTTTGAATCCTTTAAGTTACATCTTGATACGACATTGGTCTTTTGAAGTTCTTCAAGTAATCGTTAGGTAGTTTGGAAGTTAAAGTTGGTTTACTTGGATTTGCACTGGTTTTCTGCTCCTGTCCCTGGCTTATTTGTTTTCTGTTATTCATCCTTCACTGCTGGGTAGTTGCTGAGTCTGCTGTGGTTGTTTTTGCTACTGTTGTGGTGGTTTTGCTACTGCTGTTGGTTGTGTTTCATCGCTGTTGGTTGTGTACCGTTGCCACTGGTTAGCCTGAGTTGCTACTGATCTTTCTCTGCACTTTGATTCCAGGTACATCCTTGTAATCTCAAGTCAGCATAAATGAAGTAAACGAATGGAAACTTCCAGTGCAACGTTATCATGAACTTCATTTTTTACTTGCTGTTCTGTTTTTGTGGTAGCTAGTTTTAGTTTTGGATTAGATTGTTATGACTTAAGACATTTGTATATGCTTAGTTCTCATGTTTTTTTTTTCTGGAATTTGTATTGATAGCTAAAGGATTCACTGTAATTCTGTAGTAATGAAAAGCAGATTCAAAGAATAGGTGCAAATTAGATTATTGGACTGAAACAGGATAACTTGGAGTATGAATTTCATTGTGAATCCATGAGTTAGTAAGCCGTATTCATCAGGAGCTTAGGATTGAATTCATGAATCATGTGTATTGTGACTCGTAATGATTTTTGCCAGAATTAAAATAGTTAGTATGATATACATTGACATAATCTTTTAGCAGTCTTCTCGTCTCATTAATATCGAAATCCGCATAAGAAAACTAGTAAGAGCAAATAGTTGAAATGTAAGAAATGAAAGCCCATGACTTCGGCTATGCTAATGCTATCTTCCTACCACGAATTTATAACTAAAGCTTTGGTATCGAGGTGGCTTAACTGACAGATTGTAAAGTGGGCCTTGAGTGTTATTCTAAATGGAATAGGTAGCCCAATTCCTTCATTCGGACTGTCCATGATGAGGAATAAATTCCATTCCGATCTAAAACTAATAGATAAAAAATAAGCAAAGAAAATATAGTTATATTAGGATTAGTTGTAAAAAGGGTGAGATGAGCCTCGCCGCGCTAGAAACACAATCGTGGGGCCCTCAATAGTTGTCATGAGAATTTAGGCTCGGAAGGACTGTTTAGTGAATTTCATGGTCTTTTCCCAGAGTTAATCAGACGACAGACTCTTAGGGCACGATTTGAAATAAAAATTACTTTCCTAAATACGGGTGTGCATTTATGTGACCCAAATTTTACTCTTGGCGAAACTGAAATACATTAAAGTCGCAGGCGTACTGGTTGCGATGCGGCTCGAAATGTGTTTTCGTGACGTCGCAATTCTTCTAAGAATTAAAGCGGAATATAAGAGCACACAAATAAAAATATATAAAGAAATCAGGTAGAAACAAAAATTGTAGTTGAGCGACCGTGCTAAAACCACGGAATCCGGGAGTGCCTAACACCTTCTCCCGGGTTAACAGAATTCCTTATCCAGGTTTCTATTTTCGCAGGCTATATTATAGAGTCATAAATTTCCTCGGTTCGGGATTAAACCGGTGACTTGGGACACCATTATTTTCCCAAGTGGCGACTCTGAATTAATTAAATAAATCCCGTTTCGATTGTCCTTTAATTGGAAAAAACTCTTTTGCGCTCTCGCGGGTGCGGAAAAAGGAGGTGTGACAGTTGTCATTTCTCAATCTTTTAACAAAAAAACATATTGAACCCGAAATTCAAATCTTTTCCGATTATCGTACCTCAAAAATAATTAATTTTATAAGTAGCTTTTTGATAAAGAAAAACTAAGTATTTCTTAAGATATAACTTATGCTTTAAATGGAGAAGTGAGAATTTATATAGACAACCCTAATTTCTTTGGGATTGAAGTGTAATTATTATTATTGGGTATGGGAATAAACTCACATTAATAGCTGAAAGATTGGAGCCTACATATAAGTTGTAGGTATATTTAAACTACAGTTTTAAGTTGTGTTGAGGGTGTTCAAAACTTAATATATAGAGGTAAAAAATAGATTTTACTTTATATATATAGTGTAATTTTTTCGGCGAATGATGTTCAGATGATTGCGCCCCCTAAATCCGCCTCTGCTTATCGGTGTGAGGTATTTTGAGAAAAATTGTGTGGGTTTGACCCAAAGTGAACTATATCATACTATGTTAAGAAGTATTTTTGAGCCGATTAAGCCCAACATCTGATATCAAAGTCCAGGTTCAGTGGGACAGTGTAGAGATGGCAGAATGATAGTGCGAGACTCGGTTGCTTACTCTTACAAGCTTGGAGACGTGCACACAAAAAGAAGCAAGTTGCGGACTTCGGCTACCATAAGTATCTAACGATGTGTGTGACACATAGTGAATCTCTAAAATTGACTCTCGTGGATCGTGATAATATGTCGCATGGAACTTAGTTCGAGTAGGAGATTGTTAGGTGTATGAACAAAATTGAGAATTTTTCACAAAGCACATTCTTTAAGACCTAATTAGCAATAAATAGAAATTCTTTCCTATATTAAGTGGTATAGATATGTTTTACGGTAATTGACGATGTATATAATATTATAATGTACTAAATGTATTGTATTCAATAATACAACATGAAATGACGCCGCACAAACAGGGATTCCAGTAAAACTGGATCTGTATTAAGATGTATTAATCTGTATTTAGCGTAAAAAAAAAGTAATGTATCTGCGCAATTTATGGGACGTTGAAGAAGATAAAAATGGAAGGAAATCAAAACAAATTTGATTTCCCTAATTTTAGTTAACTAACTTAAAGATACAATATTTGCATACAAAAATTAAAAAAATACACAATAATACATTTGAATACAAATTAGTTCATCTCATTGATAAAGTTGAATTAAACTGACATTTGATGAATACAGCTCATTCGAACGCTTAATGAAGTTGAATACAAGTTAATTCACTGTAGTTGAATACATATGAAGTCAAAGAACCATACATCTGAATACAACAGTATACATCTGAAAATGGCGTGAGGATTTGGTGTGAAAATGGCGAAAATTTGTTCTGTTAATGGCGGAGAAGGGTTAGAAGGTGTATAATAAATAAAAAAACCAAAAGATTGTATCAAAAGGGTAGAAGAAAATTTACCAGGCAGGGAAGTGGTAATGGTGGAGGAACAAGAGTCGACAATGGCGGAGGAACAAGTTCAAAACTGTTGTATTTGGATGGGAGAAAAGTACAGAAACGTAGGTTAGTGGGAGAGAAAGGTATACTGTATATGAAAAAGAGAGAGAAAGTATTTGGGGGGAGTTTTACGGTAAGCGTGTGAGAGAAATTTAAAAAAAGGAGAGAGAAATATCTTTTTTGGCATGTATGGTGCCTTAAATTTAAGATATAACCATAAATAAATAATTTGCTATTTAGGATAAAGGGTACCTATATGATGTAATATTTTTAAATGGTATTTATTATTGATAAATATGGTAGTAAGATTTTCTATAGGGTATAAAATTTCCAATAAAATTCCTCATTGGTAGCTAAAAAGAATGTACATGTAAGGCGTAGAAATCTTTTAATGATGTAAGATCTTTTGAGAAAAACTGTGCGGGCTTGACCCAAACGAATAATATGACAAAATGTTAAGAGTATTTTTGTATAGTCGTGCCATAAGTATTTCTTAAAGGAAAAATATCAATCATATCCATTTATAAGTAGCTTATTATAAAAATTGACCAATTCGTAAATTATATTACTAATATTAGCCAATTAGCTATTTGTACCCAGAAAAGGGTCAAATTATTACTTTCTTTTGAGCGGGTGTTATTAAAATAGATAGTGTACTTCTTAAGGAGCTTTAATCTCCGCTTTGAGATGATTTGGTAGAGTTCTGACGTGATTTGAATTGATAATTTGAAGTAGAAGATGAACATGAAAAAAAGATAGGCCTATCATACCGTGTATCACATATATACAATATTTGTATCAAATATATATTACATGTATATCCATGTATATCTGCGTGTGAGGTACATGCGTGATACATATGTCGCTGAAGAATTTTGTTGAACTCGATTTTAACTACAAATTTTGATACCAAATCAGTCCAAATCAGCTTCAATCTTCCTTAATTTTTGTATATTGACTCATGTATATGTTTTCAATTAATCTCAACCATATCCATTTTTTTTTTGCTTAGATTTTTTGAATTTTGTGTATATTTTACCATCCTATTTGCTATCTCTACTATGGAATTTTCTTTTCGTCTTGCATAAAATGTTGCTTTTCACACTGAATATAGAAGGAGCTCTTTGTATGTAATTTTTGGATAGAAAAAATCTTATTTTTTTGGATTTTTAATTTTTATTTGTACTTGACTAATTTTAATAAATTTATAATTAATGACTAGAAGTAAGAAGCGGTCAAATCAGTAGCAAAGACACCAGGACGGACGGTTGATTGAACCGGGCGATAGCTTCGCGATCGATAGCTCAGTGAGGTACGCCACCCGCCCTATTTCTAATGATAGATAGAAAAGGTGGGAGAGGGACTGACCCTCCTCAGCCGGAGGCGGAACCGGCTCCCCTGAACCATCCTCGGAAGAGTAAGTCGATAAGTTAAAATTTTTGCGAAGCATTTACGTAGGATTCCCTTTCATAGAATATAACTTTCCTAACAGCAATGTTCTTATCCATTCGCCAATGGGGGCCTCCCCAATTTTATCCACTTGAACAAATATCAAATTGAAGTAACTATTTGTTTGTATTTTCATGTCATGAAAAATAAGGGAGGCAAGAAGTCATATCAGGAATCTTCTAAAGTTACAAGAGAAAGAATCTTTTCACGTCAATATTTCTAACACATATTTCAATATTATTTACTTCAAGGATAATGTAGAAAAAATAATTAATTCATTTTTGAAATTTGGAAAAATCACTTATTTTGGACCACGAAAAAAAAAAAACCAAAAAATCACTTATTTTGAAAGGAATAATAATATTGCGCTTTAGCATCCCTAATCCCTACTCCGTGCCCACTATTACAATAGTAACAATTTTTTTCTTACTTCGATGGGGTAATATATCTCGAGACTTCATTAGTTATAAGGTTGAAGATCATTCACTAATTTGGTTTATTGTAGAATAAAAATAAATTTTTAGAACAAGAGTTCATATTATATTGTAAATTTTGACAGTATTGATAACGATATTTTATTTATGGGTTACCATATAAAATTTGGTGTGAAAAATTACATGATGTTATCGGTCAAATTAAGCTGATGACATAATAAATCTATACATTATCAATGTACATAACTTAACCTCTAGAAACAAGCACTTTGTTTTCTAAACAATATGTATTACCATAATAATTATTACTCTCTTCGTTCCAATTTATGTGAACTTATTTCTTTTTTTGTCTATTCCAAAAAGAATGAATCTTTACTAAATTTGAAAACAATTTAGCTTAAACTTACAATGATCCCCTTTATTTTACCATGTATACTAAGGTCCCAAAGCAGATATTGCTATTAGTCCCATCTTCTACAAACACAAATAAAATAATTGAACTTAGTGCTCTACTTGATTTTGCTTGACTTTGATTGAAAGGAAAAAGGCGCATAGCTTAAATAACTCGTTCAGAATGCTTTTTAAAAGATTACTTGGTACAATTAGGTCGAATAAACTCTTCTGGAATAAGTATTCAGCTGCTTGTGAACCTTCAGTTGCTGTTTTTTCAATTACTCTTTTACATGCAATTACAATGCCTAAATGGGCAGGTCGCCATCGTCTATTTTTTCGCTGCTTTTGTGGTTTCCCCTCTTGTATCCCCTTCTATTTTTGTTCTTTTTGTGCAGACGATTCACCATAATTTTTTGTCTCTTTTAAGTCGATTCATTCTATCCGAGAAGCTTTTATAATAAGACAAACATTATGGACACCTTTTTAACTTGTTTAGGACTATAAATTTAAATTTATTTTAGTTTTTCTTAAATTTTGTGCCCAGTTAAACTGGTTCACATAAATTGAAATTTTTTTTGCTGTTACAGAAGCAATAGGCTTGGATGGGCGAGATAGCCTAAAGAAGGAGTACCGGGCTCAAGGCCCTTCTTATTGGAGAGAGTATTTCTTTCTTGGAAAATAAAACTTAGTGTATTGTTTTCTAAAAGATGTTTCTTAAATTAATTCATCCTAAATCATATTCCAACAAAGATTAAAATCAGGAAGGAGACTATTTTGGAATCCGAAGGACACCAAAACATTTGGACACAATATTGATAATGATTAAAATCTAATATAGCAAATAGAGAGCGATGGTCGCCCTCAGTTTGAACAATTTGTTACACAGTTTCCTTTCCTTTTTGGTTTTCGACTAGAGTTTTGATAGACTTGTATACAAACAAAATCAGGTAATTAAGTTCACATGCCTTTGCTACTTTCTTCCTTCAATTAAACCTTATCCACATAATTAATAAAGGACCCTAATCAACCTTGAATCCCACATGATTATACTTCTTTTTGACATTTCTATCCGTGCGAATTTGCTTATATCTCAATTATTTTATCGAATATTAATTACCTCAAATGAAAGGGAGTCTTGGCATATCTTATAAAGTTGGTGCCGTATGACCATAAAGTTACACGTTCAAATCGAGGAAATAACCTCTTGCAGAAATGAAGGGTAAGACTATGTACAATAGACTTTTGTAATACGGTTATTCCCCAGACATCTCGCATAGTGAGAACTTAATATACCAGACTGCCTTTATTTATTTATTTATTTATTACCTCTAATATCATGCGATCGATAACTCTATCTATCAAGACTTGACTCATATTTAGACAAATAAAAAAAGTCATTCAAATTCACTATTTACTTTTTTCTAGTTAATTTATATAGATAATATATTAATAATACACAATTACACACATATTATACATATATTATATATCTACCAACTAATTTAATTTAGGAGATAGCGGCTATTTGGATTAATTGTCTATCACACATAGTAGTGTTCTTTTATCTCCACTCAAATTTGAATTGATCTTTCATCTAAAGATGCTAATCAGCATGTAACGCAACGTGATTAAACTAAACCGCAAATTATTTTCTATTTTAATCATTTAATTTAATATAATAGCCTAGTAGTATTTGTTGTGAAGAATAGTAGGGACCTCTGCACCACATATGTAAACTTCAACACCTTCCATTCTAACATTCCCATCAGATTTTGTATGTGTATATATATCTTACGGACTTTGAAACATTTTCATATGTTCTTATCACTGCTGTATTAAGTTCACATCAATTACCCACATTTCAACCATATCTTTTGCATCCATTGTCCCCAGTTGTTCTTCTATATTGTTAAGTGTTGTTGAATTTGTTTTCAATTATGACTCGCCCAGCTAGGTTTCTGCTTAGTACCGACTCTTCTTCAACTTCCCCTTCAACGCCTACGGCGGAGCCAACATCTGCGATGGCAGTGGAGTCTGACTTTGTCGTAATACTAGCTGCTTTGCTTTGTGCACTAATTTGTGTGGTGGGCTTCATAGCCGTTGCAAGATGCGCGTGGCTCCGGCGAATAACCGGAGCTGGTGGTCAGTCTTCGGCGGCAGCGAATAAAGGGTTGAAGAAGAAAGTGTTGCAGTCGTTGCCTAAGTTCACTTATGACCCCAGCAGTACAACGGCGAAAGCTACGCCGTTCACGGCGGAGTGTGCCATTTGTCTGGCGGAGTATGCGGTGGGAGATGAGATCCGGGTGCTGCCGCCGTGTGGTCATAGTTTCCATCTCCCGTGTATTGATACTTGGTTGGGTTCACACTCTTCGTGCCCTTCTTGTCGTCAAATTCTCGTGGCTACTCGGTGCCGGAAATGCGGTGAGATCCCTGCAGTTTCCCATAAAACCGACGGTGCTCTGGCTACAACTCCGGCAGAGTCTCGTTCATGCGCTAGCTCAAGTAATTTTCTAGTCTAGAAAAAGAAAAAAAGACTTAGGTTTAGATGATCAATCTAGTTTACATAATCAGTGCAGTTTTACTGGTTGTAATCCGTCACTTATTGTGTTATTCTAGTTAGGTTACTAATTGCAGACAGTTACTTGTAATTATATTTAGCGGTAACTTATGCAAAATTATTTTTACAGATTTAAGTATATGTTGAAGTTAAAATTGATGGAGTAGAATATAAAATAGGATGGTAACTTGGTTGGCTAAGGCCTAATTAGGAGAAAGGAACTGACCCGGGATTGTAACTGTAAAATGGTGAAATGTATTTGTCAGAGTTTGGAAATGAACCTCATTGTTCTTGGCATCCTTAATTCCTCTGATAGTAGGATTCCTGTTTATTGTCTATCTTCTTGTGCTATCCTTACAGTGAAATTTTCTCAGATCATTTAAGCTGTTGGAACAAAGCTTCAGGCTGTTGTGACTAGGATGGCAATTGACATTAGGGAGAGACACACTGCAGTTCAAGGAATCCCTCTTGTACAAGGCCCAGACAAATATTTTTGGTTTGTTCGACGGCAACTGGTGCTTCACCTCATCCATTTTGCTATATTTCAGGTTTGCATTTCAATGCAATTTTTAAAAAGTAATGTTTGTAAACCAGAGGATGGGCATATCATTTTGTTTCAACTTTGCAAGTATAGAGTTGCCTTAATATACATTATGTTGCTATAACTAACTCGGGCTTAGATGGGCATAACTGAAAGACAGGACATCATAAGTTCATACGATCAGCTAAGACGACGTTTATTGAGGATAAGAAATAGAATTATTTCCTTCTATCTATGGGTCAGTCAATAAACTTCTCTAGTGCATGTGCAGTACTGAAAATATTGTATTTTGTTTGAAGAATTTTGCTAAGAAAATATAATAAAATGGGAAGATGGTGCTGGAGCGTGGAATAATCTTTTTTTCATATCGTAAATCGTAATCTCTATGTATTTCATGGAATTACCTTGGCTAAACTTTCTTTTTTACTTTTTTCTATTGCTAATATCTTTTAAACTTGCCAGAATGCGTTCCAGATAACATATTTTCTGTGGATATGGGTAATAATTCTTCTCCCTGTATCAAAGATCAAATTCTATATTTCGAGATATTCTTTTTCTTTTTCTTTATGCCAAAAAAGTATCAATAGAGATGAGGATTTTACTTTCTCTGTAGTATGAGTATCGGCTAAAGTCTTGCTTCCACGACGATATTCAGCTGGTCATTGCGAAAATTGTTGTAAGGTATGTTTCTTGCTACAGAAAGCTACTTTGGTGTATTCATTATTTTAGTTTCTAAGCTTCAAGATTCAAGCTTGCTCTTGTTAAAATCTAATTTGCCGTTGCTATTACAGGTGGGAGTCTTATTCTTATGCAGTTATATCACTCTTCCACTTTATGCCCTTATAACTCAGGTACTATCAGAGACTCTTTTCGACGTTTTATTTCATGCCATACTACCTTAGGCATTTGCCATTGCTTCGTTGAGCAATGGAAGTTCACCACATGATACTACTCAAATCTCTAGTCTTCTGTTAAATTAGATAAAGCAGTGCCCTTTCATTTTAATGTTTGCAGATGGTATCCAATATGAAAAAATCAATATTTGATGAGGAAACTTCAAAGGCTCTGAAGAAGTGGCATATGGCTGTGAAGAAGAGGAAGGGAGCAAGGGGAGACAGTTCTCCTAAGCGAGCACTTGGTAGTGCAAGTCCAAGGTCCACAATGAGCTCATCGCCTGTACACCCGGCAGGCCCTGCTCTTCATCGATTCAAACTACCGGTGACTCCTCACGTTTCCAGGGCTACAACAGCGATCAAGAAGCATCCGACCTTGAAAATGATCCAATACCGATGAATCGTGCACATATTTCAACTACAACAGATTTATCGTGATGACACAGAAATTCACGTGCATGTTCCTCCAAATGGAGAATCTACTAGGAATGAAGACGATTTCTCATTTATAAAGGCTGCTCCCCAAAGGTGAAAAAGAAGTAGGTAACCAATTAGCTTGTACCCTTTTTTCTCCTTTTCCTCTTCCCCTTTTGCCTATTCATATCGATGTGCTTATCCTTTTAGGACTATTGTATAAGCAGTTTGGCAGTTCCTCGGCACATATGGTGAATTCCTTGTATATTTTCTCATGAAATTGGCAATCGATGATCTCCAATGCACTATATAATTGCTTGCCTTTATAAGATTTTTCTTGAGGGTCTTCCGGAAATAACCTCTATCTTCTTTAGGTAGGAGTAAGGTCTAAGTACGTTCTATCCTTCGCAAACAATGCTAATGGGATTACACTAAGTTGTTGTAATAAAGATAAAACTTAAAAAGAATGCCCTAGGTCACAAGCATGAGGTAATTTCTTTTCATTTTACCTAAAGCATCGGTAGCTCTCTACCCTCTAGGCAGGGGTTTGTTGCCTAAAGCATCAGTAGGTAGAGTTACTCATTAGTTGTGCTGGAGTTAGCAAATGTCATGGTACGCACAAACTGGCACGAGTATCACAGTTATAAAGAAGGAAAAGAAAGATCTCCTACGTCACATGCAAACGGTCTTTCGACTTAATTTCAAACAAGGAGAAAAAGCAAGGAAATGAATTGAATCAATCATTTTCAGTACTCTCCACCTTTAATTTTATTTTCTCTCTTTATAGTGTTGCTAACATGCCTTAGCACAAAGGATGACAAGCAAATCACATAGTCATGGTGCACTAAGCAATTTTACGGATGGTATTATCTTTGAGGGATTTCTTCTATTTATGGAAAGTCTTTTTTCAGATAATTTTTGAGTTTGTTTAAGTTGGAAGCAGGAATTGAATTCCTCCAATAATTCATAAATGGACGAATTTTTTGGTCACCTGCATTTCAGATCAAGCCAGATTTATCTCTTTTCCTTGGAAAAATGCAGTTCGCTAAGTTTTGGACCACTATAAAATATACAAAAAACAGAACCAATCTGATTTTAGGTGTGAAATCTCCTATAAAAGTAAAAGGATTGAAAACCTTTTTTTTTTCTTTTATCTTGTATGACTCTGATTCCTTAATAAGGTAAACGACTTCTGTTACAAAACAAAAGAATTAAGTTTACACTATACTGCTCTTTACTACTCAGCATCTCTCTGTTTTCCCTTAAATATAATTAAGATATTCTGTTAAAATCTATATCTGCGGTGAAAAGTTGCAATATTATTTAAATGAATATGCACATATCTTTATAAATTAAATAAAGCACTTGCATTGACTATATGGAATTATATATAATTCACTTATGAGATTATACTGAAATCTTTGTTATTATTATACTTGCATTGATTTTATGTACTTTTTTTTTGACAAAATGAAGTTGAACCACTAATCCACGTTGCTGTGGAGAGGTTGCAGTGTCCTTGGAATAGAAGTTTTCTAATTTGAGCTATTCGTTGTTAATATGTACAAAATAAGAAATCATTAATTTATTGACGGTCATGTCTATCTTATACAGTCCCACATATATATTTTGGATATTGTCTCGGATAAACAGTATCTATTAAGTTAACATCAAATATTTAATTAATATTTATTAGTATGTTATATGATACCAGAGTTAGCTCATCCTGGCGCTAACTTCCCATATTGATCAAAGGGACGAGTTGATGTCCTACATTCATTTTGTTGGGTGTATATGAATAAAGTGTCATATGAAAAACAGAAAAAAATAATATTTGAATGCTCTTAATAATGTGAAGTTTTTTGGAGAAAATCGAGCTTAATATCAAATAATATTAAAAATATTTTTGAACCGTTTTAACCGCATAGTATATAAGTGGACCCTACATACATACTATGCCTGAATCAATTGGAAACAAGATATATTTTTTTTTTTGCAAAGTATGAATTCACTAAAGCTATACGGAGGAAAATGCAACAATGGCCACAATGGCTACAAACAAAAGGGATATCAGTGCAGACTTGGAACTAGCACACAGAATGGGCTATTCATAAAGCCGAAGAGAAATCGCAGCAGGCTCAAATTTTCAGAATGGTGTATGTTGAGTGTATCTATGCTATATGGATTGAAAGAAGCCATAGAATTTTTTAAAAGAAGGACCGAAGCTGGGAAACAATTGTGTGAAAAGTTGCTTATATCTGTCAGGTAAAAACAACCCCAAGAGTTACGGTTTTGCTACAGAGTTTTATGTTTTAGAATCCAGTTATGAACTGACGTGTATAGATCAGAGAGTTACTGATTGGTAGATGTTATATAGCTAATTGTGTTTTGTTTAGCTATGCTTTTGTTCAGTTTCAAAGGTGATTAATACAAAATTAGTTACAAAAGAAAAATGAAGTCGAAATTCAAATCTTTTTATATTACTATCCTAAAAATAAATAATTTTTAAGTAGCTTTTTGGTAAAGAAAAACTAAGTATTTTCTTCAAATATTATATATGTTTTATATAGAGAAGTGATAATTTATATAGCCAACCCTAAATTCTTTGGGATAGGAGCGCAATAGCTGAAAAGATTGGGAACCTACATATAGGTGTAGGCATCTCGTATTGGTATAAGACCTTTGGGAGAAAATCGTGAGGGTTTGACCTAAAGCAAATAATATCATACCGAGTACTTATGTGTTGGTTAAGCCCAATATCTGATATCAAAGCCCAGGTTCCGCGAGGCAAGTATAGTGATGGCTGAATAATGGTGCGAGACTCGGTTTGCGTACTCTTACGAGCTTGGAGACATGCACACAAAAAGAAGCAAGTTGCGGGTTTCGTCTGCCATAAGTATGTAATGTGGCTGGCATACAGTGAATCTTGAAAATTGACTCGTGGATTGTGGTAATGGATCACGTGAAACTTAGTTCAAGGAAGAGATTGTTAGTTGTGTGAACAACGTATCATATTGGTAGTTGAAAAGATTGGAAGCCTACATATATGATGTATGAATCTTTTAATGATGTGAGATATTTTGAGAAAAATTGTGCGGGTTTGATAATAAACTAATAATATAATACCATGTTAAGAGTATCTTTGTTGGATTTGTTAATATATTTAATTAATATATTAAATATTTAAAAGAGGGTAAATGGGAAATGGAGGAAAGTGAAATTTCAAGTTCCCCCTCCTTGGTAAATGGGCATTGTCCCATATCGGAAGAGGAAGAGGTTTTTTATGGGTATATAAGCAATTGCTCTTCTTCTAGCTCTTAAATAGTTGAGAAGAAAGCAAGCCTCGCGCCGTCGCCGTCGTCGCTTGCTCGGCTCGGCTTCGGCCACGGCTACGGATACGGATTCAGCCAATTGATTGATCAAATTTTTGGACCAAATTTTTGTTAATAGTAAAATATTAACAGAAATGTTGTTAAATATTTATTTTAATAACATAATATTAATATTAAATCCAAATTTCAGTTTTCTGTTTTTGTAACAGAAAATTAACTACCCATCAATTTTCTCTCTTTATTTCCCCCCTTTATTGTTGAGTGAATAGCCATTTATGCAATGACATTTATGATGTGGCAGTTTTGCATAAACAACCATTCTGAAGAGTCGCACCTCTTCAGATTTCAGCCCAACTTTTGGCTATAAATACAACACTATTCTGCTCAGAATTTCACTGCGAATTTTCTGAGTTTCTCCTCCTTTCTTCTGCATATTTTCACTACAAAGAAAGTAAAAAGTAAGTGTGATTTACTACTGAACTTTGTGTTCGCTGAAACACTGGGGTTTGAAGTACTATTACACCAGTGTGTAATTCGTTCTATCCTGGGAGGAAATAATTCATAACCTTGGGTACTAGGAGGAGAAGCTGCGAGAAGCAAGACTCATGTAGTTCGGGCATGTGCGGAGGAGAAGCCCCGATGCCCCGATGAGGAGTTGCGAGCGGCTGTCGGTGGTTGGCGCGAGTCGAGGCAGAGGGAGGCCAAAGGGGTATTGGGAAGAGGTGATTAGGCAGGACATGGCTATAATGTAGATTTCCGAGGACATGACCCTTGATAGGAAATTCTGGAGGTCTAGTATCGAGGTTATAAGATATGAGCTTCTAGTATTTCTCGCTCTCCTTTCCCTGGGTAGGGCTGGGGCTGGGGGAGGAGGTTTACCATATAGGCTTGGAGTAGTGTATTGCATGCCTTTTTAATTTTGGCTTATGGTTTTGTAAGTATGTGTGATTTCTCCTAGAGTTTCTAATGCCTTTTACTCTTGTTGTTGTTTTATTTCTTCGATATGCCAGGTTATTTATGGCCTATGTTTACACTACTGTTCATGTGATTTATGCTAGAGTCACTAATGTTTTTTTTTTGTTTTTTTTTGTTTTTTTTCTTTTCTTGCTCATGCACCGAGTGTCAATTGGAAACAACCTCTCTGCATGCGTACATCTTATCCTCCCCAGACCCCACCATATGGGACTATACTAGGTAGTTGTTGTTGTTGTTGGGCACTAGGAGGAAATTAAATTCCTTAAGGAAAAAATGTGAATTCAATGAGCTCGAATTGATTTTTTTTTCATTTCTGTTTATGCACATTTTTATTTGTATTTATTTATATTTTCAGAATTATTTTACAAATACATTCTACTAACAAGCTTAAGGAATTTAATATATTTCTATATTTGTTCTTACTGTTTCTGGAAGGGTAAAACCTTTGTGGTTTTGTACTCTATTAAAATCTATGTGATTTTAACAGCTGTGTCATTCTTTTACAGAAATGACTAATGAGAATGAGAATCAAGTTGTTCCAATGGTGACTGCTATAATGCCTCAACAAGCCGAACTCCAGCAGCATTAGCACCGGCGGAGAAACTTGAAAAATTTTTCGGGATTGATTTCAAGCGCTGGCAACAAAAGATGTTCTTCTATTTGACTACTCTAAGTCTCTAGAAGTTCATCAAGGAAGATGTTCCTGTGTTGTCCGACGAAACTCCAGAAACTGAACGCTTTCTCGTGATTGAGGCGTGGAAGCATTTAAATTTTTTATGCAAGAATTATATTTTGAGCGGGCTGTAAGATGCTTTGTATAACGTCTATAGTGGCGTAGAAACATCAAAGGAACTGTGGACTTCGCTTGAAAATAAATACAAAATTGAAGACGTCGGGTTGAAAAGTTTGTTGCTGCAAAGTTTTTGGACTACAAAATGGTAGATAGCAAGTGTTATTACCCAAGTCCAGGAATTGCAAGTGGTTATTCACGATCTCCTTGCTGAAGGTATAAATCAAATTAATATTGATGTTGAAAGTAGTAATCTTAGTATTTTTACTAAAGAAAATTTCATTGAAGGACTTGTTATCAAGGAAGCATTCCAAGTAGCAGCAATGATTGAGAAGTTGCCTTATTTGTGGAAGGACTTAAACTACTTGAAACACAAATGCAAAGAGATGTCCCTTGAAGATCTTATTGTTCGGTTGAGAATTGAAGAGGACAATATCTGATATCAAAGCCCAGGTTCCGCGAGGCAAGTATAGTGATGGCTGAATAATGGTGCGAGACTCGGTTTGCGTACTCTTACGAGCTTGGAGACATGCACACAAAAAGAAGCAAGTTGCTGGTTTCGTCTGCCATAAGTATGTAATGTGGCTGGCATACAGTGAATCTTGAAAATTGACTCGTAGATTGTGGTAATGGATCACGTGAAACTTAGTTCAAGGAAAAGATTGTTAGTTGTGTGAACAACGTATCATATTGGTAGTTGAAAACATTGGAAGCCTACATATATGATGTATGAATCTTTTAATGATGTGAGATATTTTGAGAAAAATTGTGCGGGCTTGATAATAAACTAATAATATAACACCATGTTAAGAGTATCTTTGTTGGATTTATTAATATATTTAATTAACATATTAAATATTTAAAAGAGGGTGAATGGGAAATGGAGGGAATTGAAATTTTTGAGTGAAATTTCAAGTTCCCCCTCCTTGGTAAATGGGCATTGTCCCATATCGGAAGAGGAAGAGTTTTTTTATGGGTATATAAGCAATTGCTCTTCTTCTAGCTCTTAAATAGTTGAGAAGAAAGCAAGCCTCGCGCCGTCGCCGTCGTCGCTCGCTCGGCTCGGCTTCGGCTACGGCTACGGATACGGATACGGATACGGATTCGGCCAATTGATTGATCAAATTTTTGGACCAAATTTTTGTTAATAGTAAAATATTAACAGAAATGTTATTAAATATTTATTTTAATAACAGAATATTAATATTAAATCCAAATTTCAGTTTTTTATTTTTGTAACAGAAAATTAACTACCCATCAATTTTCTCTCTTTATTTTCCCTCTTTATTGTTGAGTGAATAGCCATTTATGCAATGACATTTATGTTGTGGCAGTTTGCATAAACAGCCATTCTGAAGAGTTGCACCTCTTCAGATTTCAGCCCAACTTTTGGCTATAAATACAACACTATTCTGCTCAGAATTTCACTACGAATTTTCTGAGTTTCTCCTCCTTTCTTCTGCATATTTTCACTACAAAGAAAGTAAAAAGTAAGTGTGATTTACTACTAAACTTTGTGTTCGCTGAAACACTGGGGTTTGAAGTACTATTACACCAGTGTGTAATTCGTTCTATCCTGGGAGAAAATAATTCATAACCTTAGGTACTAGGAGGAGAAGCTGCGAGAAGCGAGACTCATGTAGTTCGGGCATGTGCGGAGGAGAAGCCCCGATGCCCCGATGAGTAGTTGCGAGCGGCTGTCGGTGGTTGGCGCGAGTCGAGGCAGAGGGAGGCCAAAGAGGTATTGGGAAGAGGTGATTAGGCAGGACATGACTATAATGTAGATTTCCGAGGACATGACCCTTGATAAGAATTTCTGGAGGTCTAGTATCGAGGTTATAGGATATGAGCTTCTAGTATTTTCTCGCTCTCCTTCCCCTGGGTAGGACTGGGGCTGGGGGAGGAGGTTTACCATATAGGCTTGGAGTAGTGTATTGCATGTCTTTCTAATTTTGGCTTATGGTTTTATAAGTATGTGTGATTTCTCCTAGAGTTTCTAATGCCTTTTACTCTTGTTGTTGTTTTATTCCTTCGATATGCTAGGTTATTTATGGCCTATGTTTACACTACTGTTCATGTGATTTATGCTGGAATCACTAATATTTTTTTTTTGTTTTTTTTTCTTTTTTTTCTTTTCTTGCTCATGCGCCGAGGGTCAATTGGAAACAGCCTCTCTGCATGCGTACATATTATACTCCCCAGACCCCACCATGTGGGACTATACTGGGTAGTTGTTGTTGTTGTTGGGCACTAGGAGGAAATTAAATTCCTTAAGGAAAAAATGTGAATTCAATGAGCTCGAATTGATTTTTTTTCCATTTCTGTTTATGCACATTTTTGTTTGTATTTATTTATATTTTCAGAATTATTTTTCAAATACATTCTACTAACAAGCTTAAGGAATTTAATATATTTCTGTATTTGTTCTTACTGTTTTTGGAAGGGTAAAACCTTTGTGGTTTTGTACTCTATTAAAATCTACATGATTTTAACAGCTGTGTCATTCTTTTACAGAAATGACTAATGAGAATGAGAATCAAGTTGTTCCAATGGTGACTGCTAATGCCTCAACAAGCCGAACTCCAGCAGCATTGGCACCGGCGGAGAAACTCGAAAATTTTTTCGGGATTCATTTCAAGCGCTGGCAACAAAAGATGTTCTTCTATTTGACTACTCTAAGTCTCTAGAAGTTCATCAAGGAAGATGTTCCTGTGTTGTCCGACGAAACTCCAGAAACTGAACGCTTTTTCGTGATTGAGGCGTGAAAGCATTCAAATTTTTTATGCAAGAATTATATTCTGTGCGGGCTGGAAGATGCTTTGTACAACGTCTATAGTGGCGTAGAAACATCAAAGGAACTGTGGACTTCGCTTGAAAAGAAATACAAAACTGAAGATGCCGGGTTGAAAAGTTTGTTGCTGCAAAGTTTTTGGACTACAAAATGGTAGATAGCAAGTGTTATTACCCAAGTCCAGGAATTGCAAGTGGTTATTCACGATCTCCTTGTTGAAGGTATAAATCAAATTAATATTGATGTTGAAAGTAGTAATCTTAGTATTTTTACTAATGAAAATTTCATTGAAGGACTTGTTATCAAGGAAGCATTCGAAGTAGCAACAATGATTGAGAAGTTGTCTTATTTGTGGAAGGACTTCAAAAACTACTTGAAACACAAATACAAAGAGATGTCCCTTGAAGATCTCATTGTTCGGTTGAGAATTGAAGAGGACAATAAAGCTGCTGAAAAGAGAGGCCGTAGAAACTCAACAATAATGGGAGCAAATATTGTTGAAGAGAACAAAAAGAGGAAGAAGGCTACTGGACCAAAATACAACCCAAGCAAGAAGCTGTTCAATGGAAACTGCTACAATTGTGAAAAAATCGGACACAAGTCTACGGAGTGTCGGGCTTCGAAGAAAGACAAGAAGAAGGGTCAAGCGAATATGATTGAAAAATATGATGATGTTGATGACTTATGTGCCATGCATCCGAATGCAACTTGGTGGGCAATCCTAAAGAGAGGTGGATTAATTCTGGAGTCACTCGCCATGTTTGTGTTGTTAGGGAAGCATTTGCTACTTATGCTCCTGTTGGACCCGATGAGATGATTTCTACGGGAAATGTTTTAAAGGCCAATATTGAAGGATGTGGGAAGATATTTCTCAAAATGACTTCCGGCAAAGTGGTAACTTTGAACAACGTCCTTCATGTTCCCGAGATTAGGAAGAATTTGGTCTCTACTGGACTTCTTGTTAAGAATGATTTTAAATGTGTTTTTGTTTCCGATAAGGTTGTAATAAGTAAGAATGAAATGTTTGTAGAGAAAATGTTACCTCACTGAGGGCCTTTTCAAGCTGAATGTAATGGTGGTTGAAAATAATATAAAATTTTAGCTTCGTCTTACTTACTTGAGTCAAATGAATTATGGCATATACGTTTGGGTCATGCCAATTAAAAAACCTTACGGAAAATGATTAATCTGGAAGTATTGCCTAAATTTGAATGTGACAAATCAAAATATCAAGTATGTGTGGAATCTAAGTATGTTAAACATCCTTAATAGTCGGTTGAAAGGAATTCAAATCCTTTAGACTTAATTCACACAGATATTTGTGGCATGAAGTCAATACCATCTTGTGGTGGAAAGAAATATTTTATAACTTTTATTGATGATAATACTCGATATTGCTATGTTTACTTACTTAATAGTAAAGATGAGGCAATAGACGCATTCAAGCAATACAAAAATGAAGTTGAAACACAATTTAACAAGAAAATCAAAATGATAAGAAGTGATAGGGGTGGTGAATATGAATCTCCTTTTGAACAAATATGTTTAGAATATGGAATTATTCATCAAACAACGGTCCCATACACGCCCCAATCCAAGGGATTGCAGAAAGAAATAACCGTTCATTAAAGGAGGTGATGAACGCATTATGATAAGTTCTGGTTTGCCATTGAACTTGTGGGGGGGGGGTCATTCTTACGGCTAACCGAATATTAAATCGAGTACCCCATAGAAAAATACAATTCATTCCATATGAAAAATGGAAAGGAAGGAAGCCCAACTTGAATTATTTTAAAGTGTGGGGGTGTTTGACAAAAGTGCAAGTTCTTAAACCCAAAAGGGAAAAAATAGGACCGAAAACCATTGATTGTGCTTTCATAGGATATGCGACTAATAGTAAAGCATATCGATTTCTGGTTCATAAATCAGAAAATCCGGACATTCATGATAATACGATTATAGAATCAGATAATGCTGAGTTTTTGAAAATATATATCCATATAAAAAGGAATGTGTGTCGATTAGCGAAGGATCTAAACGACCTCGGGAAATAGCAAAAGAAAGTACTCTTAACCATGAGGATTCAAGGCGTAGTAAATGTCAAAGAACTTCTACTTTATTTGGACCACATTTTGTGACTTTCTTATTAGAAAATGAGCCTCAAACATTTAAAGAAGCTATGTCTTCTTCGGAATCATTGTTATGGAAAGAGGTAGTCAATAGTGAAATAGAATCCATATTGAACAACCATACATGGGAATGGTTGATCTTCCTCCTAAAAGGAAAATGAAAGATGATGGCACTATTGACAAATATAAGGCAAGACTTGTGGTAAAAGGGTATAGACAACGAGAAAGTCTTGATTATTTTTATACACACTCTCCAGTTACAAGAATTACGTCCATACGAATGTTAGTAGCGTTAACTGCAGTTTTATGATCTTGAAATTTATCAAATGGATGTTAAGACGACCTTCTTAAATGGATAGTGGAGGAAGAAATCTACATGGAACAACCAGAAGGGTTTGTGGTTCCAAGTAAAGAAAAGAAGGTCTGTAGACTTGTTAAGTCCCTTTACGGATTAAAACAAGCACCCAAACAATGGCATGCAAAATTTGACCAAACAATATTATCAAATGGGTTTAAGATAAATGAATGTGATAAATGTGTGTACATTAAAAATGTTCCAACACATAGTCATTGTTTGCTTATATGTGGATGATATGCTCATAATGAGTAATGACATTGCCAATATAAATGCGACTAAGCGTATGTTAACTAGTAAGTTTGATATGAAAGACTTGGGAGTTGCTGACTTAATTTTGAGAATTAAGATCCATAAGACTTCTCAAGGTCTGGCATTGTCACAATCTCATTATATCAAGACAGTACTTGAAAAATTCAAGTACTTGGACTTTAAAGTTGCAAAGACTCCAATTGACATGAATCTTTCATTAGCAAAGAACAAAGGCCAAAACATATCACAATTGGATTATGCTCGTGTGTTGGGTTTCTTAATGTACATCATGAATTGTACATGACCATATATAGCCCCTGCTATTAGTAAATTGATTCGATATACGAGCAATCCAGGTCAATCTCATTGGATGACCCTGAAACGCGTTTTGGGGTACTTAGTACATACCCATGACTTTGCTTTGCACTATAGTAAATATCATACGGTCATTGAGGGATATTGTGATGCAAATTGGATCACCGGATCAACTGATTCCAAGTCCACAAGTGGATATGTTTCACCATTAGTGGAGGAGTGGTATCTTGGAAGTTGTCCAAATAAACTTGTATTGCCCGCTCTACAATGGAGGCTAAGTTTATAGCCTTGGATAAAGCCGGTGAAGAAGCTGAATGGCTCTGGAATTTCTTGAAAGATATTCCATTTTGGCCCAAACCTTTGGAACCAATATGCATACATTGTGATAGTCAAACGGCAATTGGAAGGGCTGGGAACGTTATGTATAACGGTAAATCTCGTCATATACGACGAAGACATAAAATCGTTAGACAATTACTCTCTAGAGGAATTATCACGATTGACTATGTAAAGTCAAGTGATAATGTAGCGGATCCACTTACAAAAGGCTTAACTAGAGATGTAGTTGAGAAATCATCAAGGGGAACGAGACTGTGGCCGAGAACAAGTCATAGTGGCGATAACTCCACCTAGAAGACTGGAGATCCCAAGATCTAGGTTCAAGGAGATCAAACAAAATCATTTATGACGGTTCAACATTGTCAAATAAACTTTTGGTCCATTCTCGTATAAGACAATGTTCAGTACCAAGGATAAAGCATTAAGGCTTTTTAATGATTTCTAAATTTGATATGGGGTATATCAAATAGTGTATTTACGGGATGACACGTTTAGGAATCACCTATGTAAGTGTGAAGTGTTAGCCGCTTCAAGGAGAACTTTGTAATGTCAGTTCTCTACGCACTTATGAAACCGGGCGGTGTTCATGGCTGAAACGAACACAACAATGAGAACCAAAGACGGTTAAGGGTTGGTTGTGTGATTTGTGGTTGTCTAGGTATACACCAAAGTTCGACGGTTCAAAGATATCAAATCTACCGATTGATCGAGTATATCCGAGATAAGTTCACTACGGAAAGTTCAAAGGAAAACCTACTTATCCAAATGCATTTAATCCTTACTTGCGAATCATACAGTTTTTCATGCATACTTCTGTGATATAGCCATTCCCCATTCATGTGGGGTATTGTTGGGTTTTTAATATATTTAATTAATATATTAAATATTTAAAAAGGGGTGAATAGGAAATGGAGAAAAATAAAATTTTGAGTGAAATTTCAAGTTCCTCCTCCTTGGTAAATGGGCATTGTCTCATATCGAAAAAGGAAGAGTTTTTTATGGGTATATAAGAAATTGCTCTTCTTCTAGCTCTTAAAGAGTTGAGAAAAAGCAAGCCTCACGCCGTCGTCGTCGCTCGCTCAGCTCGGCTTCGACTTCGGCTACGGCTACGGCTTCGGCTTCGGCTACGGCTACGGCTTCGGCTTCGGATTTGGATTTGGTCAAATGATCGATTGATTGATTAAATTTTTGGATCAAATTTATTTGTTAATAGTAAAATATTAACAGAAATATTATTAAATATTTATTTTAATAACAGAATATTAATATTAAATAAATATTAATATTAAATCAAATTTCAGTTTTCTTTTTTGTAACAAAAAATTAACTACCCATCAATTTTCTAAAAGATGTATCTAAAATTAATTCATCCTAAATTATATTCCAACACAAACAGAAAAAGATTAAAATCAAGAAGGAGGCAATTTTGGAATCCGAAGGACACCAAAATTTTTGGAACCTTATTCTTTTTACTATGGACAGAACTCGAATGGCAATGGCGCGCTGTTTTGTAGAGACCGATGGTCGCCCTCAGTTTGGACAATTTGTTACACAGTTCCCTTTCCTTTTTGGATTTCGACAAGAGTTTTGATAGACTTGTATACAAACAAAATCTGATAATTAAGTTCACATGCCTTTGCTTCTTTCTTCCTTCAATTAAACCTTATCCACATAATTATAAAGGACCCTAATCAACCTTGAATCCCACATGATTATACTTAGTTTTTGATATGTTGATACGTGATTAGGAGGTTACAAGTTCAAGCTGCTAAAATAATTTTTTGCAGAAATATAGGGTAAGATTACGTATATTAGACTCTTCTGGTCCGATCTTCCCCGGACATCACGCATAGCTAAAGCTTAGTGCACCGTGCTACTTTTATTTAATTATTTATTTATTACCTCTAATCATGCAATCGATAACTCTATCTATCAAGACTTAATTCATGTTTAGGCAAATCAAAAAAGCCATTCAAATTCACTGTTTACTTTTTTTATTCAGTATACATAGATTATATAATAATTATACACCGTTATATATATATATATATATATATATATATATATATATCGGCTATTTGAATTACTTCTCTATCACACATAGTAGTGTTCTTTTATCTCCACTCAAATTTGATTTGATCTTTCATCTAAAGATGCTAATCAGCATGTAACCCAACGTGATTAAACTAAACCACAAATTATTTTCTATTTTAATCATTAAATATAATACTAGCTAGTAGTATTTGTGTTACCGGAGCCGGAGTTCCACAATATAATATTAGCAATAAGAGAAAAAGAAAAAAAAAAGTGAAGAATAGTAGGGACCTCTGCACCACATGTGTAAACTTCAATTACCTTCCATTCTAACATTCCCGGCAGATTTTGTATGTGTATATATATCTTACGGACTTTGAGACATTTTCATATGTTTTTATCACTGCTCTGTATTAAGTTCACATCAATTACCGACATTTCAACCATATCTTTTACATCCATTGTCCCCAGTTGTTCTTCTATATTGTTGTTGCTGAATTTGTTTTCAATTATGACTCGCCCAGCTAGATTTCTGCTTAGTACCGACTCTTGTTCAACTTCCCCTTCAACGCCGACGTCGGAGCCAACATCTGCGATGGCAGTGGAGTCTGACTTTGTCGTAATACTAGCTGCTTTGCTTTGTGCACTAATTTGTGTGGTGGGCTTCATAGCCGTTGCAAGATGCGCGTGGCTCCGGCGAATAACCGGCGGCGGAGCTGGTGGTCAGTCTTCGGCGGCGGCGAATAAAGGGTTGAAGAAGAAAGTGTTGCAGTCGTTGCCTAAGTTCACTTATGACCCCAGCAGTACAACGGCGAAAGCTACGCCGTTTACAGCGGAGTGTGCCATTTGTCTTGCGGAGTATGCGGTGGGAGATGAGATCCGGGTGCTACCGCCGTGTGGTCATAGTTTCCATCTCCCGTGTATTGATACTTGGTTGGGTTCACACTCTTCGTGCCCTTCTTGTCGTCAAATTCTCGTGGTTGCTCGGTGCCGGAAGTGCGGTGAGCTCCCTGCAGTTTCCCATAAAACCGACGGTGCTCCGGCTACAACTCCGGCAGAGTCTCGTTCATGCGCTAGCTCATGTAATTTTCTAGTCTAGAAAAAGAAAAAACGACTTAGCTTTAAATGATCAATCTAGTTTAGCAGTTGTAATCCGTCACTTATTGTGTTATGCAAGTTAGGTTACTAATTGTAGACAATTAATTGTAATTATTCTTAGCGGTAACTTATGTAAAATTAGTTTTACAGATTTAGAATATGTTGAAGTTAAAATTGACGTTAACTTGGCTGACCAAAGATTGTAACTGTTAAATGGTGAAGTGTATTTGTCGGAGTTTGGAAAAAATTGATATAAAATTGATGTTCTGGGCATCCTTAATTCCTCTGATTGTAAGATTCCTGTCTATTGTTATCTTCTTGTGTTATTCTTATAGTAAAATTTTCTCAGATCATTTTAGCTGTTGGAACAAAGCTTCAGGCTGTTGTGACTAGGATGGCAATTGACATTACAGAGAGACACGCTGTAGTTCAAGGAATCCCTCTTGTACAAGGCTCAGACAAATATTTTTTGTTTGGTCGTCCGCAACTGGTTCTTCACCTTATCCATTTTGCCTTATTTCAGGTTTGCATTTCAATACAATTTTTAAAAAGTAATGTTTGTAAACCAGAGGATGGGCATATCATTTTGTTTCAACTTTACAAGTACAGAGTAGCCTTAATACATAGTGTTGCTATAAGTAACTTGGGCATTATTGAAAGACAGGACATGATAAGTTCATACGATCAGCTAATATGAAGTTTATTGAGGATAAGAAATAGAATTATTTCCTTCTATCTATGGGTCAGTCAATAAACTTCTCTATCCAGTGTGTGTCAAGTGTGCTGTTGAAAGATTGTGCAGTACTGAAAATGTTGTATTTTGTTTGAGGAATTGTTCTAAGAAAATATAATAAAATGGGAAAGATGGTGCTGGAGTGTGGAATTATTTACTTTTTAATATCGTAATCTCTATGTATTTCATGGAATTACCTTGGCAAAACTTTCTTTTTTTACTTTTTTATATTGCTAATATATCTTTTAAACTTGCCAGAATGCGTTCCAGATAACATATTTTCTGTGGATATGGGTAATAATTCTTCTCCCTGTATCAAAGATCAAATTCTGATATTGCGAGATATTCTTTTTCTTTTTGTTTGTGAAGTATCAATAGAGATGAGGATTCTACTTTCTCTGTAGTATGAGTATCGGCAAAAGTCTTGCTTCCACGATGATTTTGAGCTGGTCATTGCAAAAATTGTTGTATGGTATTCTTGCTACCGAAAGCTACTTTGGTATATTCATTATTTTAGTTTATAAGCTTCAAGAATCCAACTTGCTCTTGTTAAATCTAAGTTGATGTTTGCTATTACAGGTGGGAGTCTTATTCTTATGCAGTTATATCACTCTTCCTCTTTATGCCCTTATAACTCAGGTACTATCAGAGACTCTATTCTACGTTTTATTTCGTGCCATACTACCATAGGCATTTGTCATCGCTTCATTGAACAATGGAATTTCACCACATGATACTACTAAAATCTCACCTCTTTGTTAACTTAGATACTGTATTGGCCTTTAATTTTAATGTTTGCAGATGGGATCCAATATGAAAAAATCAATCTTGACGAGCAAACATCCAAGGCTCTGAAAAAGTGGCATATGGTTGTGAAGAAGAGGAAGGGAGCGAGTGGAGACAGGTCTCCTACGCGAGCACTGGGTAGTGCAAGTCCAAGGTCCACAATGAGCTCCACCGGCAGGCCCTGCTCTTCATCGGCTCAAAACTACCAGTCACTCCTCACGTTTCCAGGGCTACAACAGCAATCAAGAAGCATCCGACCTTGAAAATGATCTAACAACACCGATGAATCGTGCAGAGATTGCAACTACACATATTTGTCATGATGACATAGAAATTCCTCCAAATGGAGAATCTACTAGGAATGAAGATGACTTGTCATTTGTAAAGCCTGCTCCCCAAAGGTGAAAAAGAAGTAGGTAACCAATTAGCTTGTGCCCTTTTTTCTCCTTCTCCTCTTCCCCTTTTGCCTATTCATATCAATGTGGTTATCATTTTAGGACTATCACATAAGCAGTTTGGCAGTTCCTCGGCACATATAGGTGAATTCTTTGTATGTTTTCACATGAAAATTGCTAAGCAATGATCCCCAATGCACTACTCCCTCCCTCCCTCCAGTTCACAATAAGTGTCCAATCTACTTTTTTATTTTGGTTCAAAAAAAGTGTCCAATTATGTATTCAAGAAAAAATTCAATTTGTTTTTACAAAATAAGTTTTCTATTCCTCACATTAAATGTTTAATTAGGGGTAGTTTAGTCATAATAGATATTTTTAAATAGAATTTAGTATTTTCTTAATGAGCGTGCCAAAAGTAAATTGGACACTTATTGTGAACCGGAGGGAGTATAGAATTGCTTGCCTTTGTAAGATTTTTTTTCTTGACGATTACAAGTTTAATAAAGTTAAAACTTAAATTCTAGGTAGGTAAACTTTATATAGCCTTGGCTCTGCCACCTCAATAGCTAGCTTTTGGGGTGTGGTTCTCTCTAGGTTGTATCAACGGTATCAGAGCCATGCACCATCCTCGGTGCCACCGTGTCTTGGATGGTGACGCCGGTGTTGCCGCGTTCGCACATCTGTCGAGTAACGCCGGTATTGCTACGTTCGCACAACCGTCGAGGATGACAGATATGAAGCTTGGTGATTTGTTAGGTATATTGCAAAGAATGGGACTTGAGTACCACATCGGTACTACAAAGTGCCGATGTGAGGTTTATATAGTCTTCTCTCTCATCTCAATAGCTAGCCTTTGGGGTGTGATTCTCCGTAGATCATATCATCATACTATATTATAAGTGTGAAGATTTTTCGGTAGAGTTATTTTACTAAAATGCCTATAAAAAATCGAATGACTATTTTACATCTGATTTAAATACAATTTCTTTATATTTGTAAAACAATGAATGAGGTAAATGAGAACCCTTAGGGGTTGGCCTGGTGGCAATTGACTTGAGCCTTGGGGTTTGCTCCCTTTCAAGGTCTCTAGTTCGAAACCCACCGGGTGCAAACAATTTCTGAGGGTCATCGGACTGGGTAAAACCTGAATTAACCGTAGTGCACTTGCGGAAAACTCCTTGCCGAGGGCATGTGCACCCCGGGATTAGTCGGGTCTCGAAGAGATTCGGACACCCCGGTGTCAAATCGAAAAAAAAAAAATGAATGAGGTAAATGAGTATAGAGAGGTGGAATAATGTCCTTACAACAGCCACTTAGCAGTTCAATGCCTTATAATTGCTTTTCATCTTCCTATATCTATTCAATGTTTGGAAGTTCTTTTCAACTTCTACAAGTAAATTTTTAATAACTTACAGATTGTCAAAATATTAAACCATTGACGACTTGACGTTCTCTTGGGAAAATTTTAATATCCAATTTTTTTCTTCTTTTCTTCTTCTTCTTGAGTATTCATCTTCTGATATTCAATGGGATGCTTATGCGTCCGTGACATGAATTTTATTGACTTCGCTCATGCATCAACTCTTTTAGCCATCTAAGTAAGCAATTACTATTTGTTAGCGGAAACGTAAAAGAAAGAACACAAAATTTAATGTGGTTCGGAAAAAATTATCCTACGTCCACCAGAGATCAATTGTCTTTCTATTATTTACAAAGGAAAGAGAGATTTTCCAATTACACTTAAGAGAATTTCTCTCTTAACTCTCTACTCATAACAATATATTGTATTATTTTTTTGGGATGGTTTTTACAAATGAAAGAGTGCATCTATTTATAGGGGTAAGGACCTCCTCTTGATGTCATTGGTGACATCAAACTACTATGTCATGGGTGACATCAAAGGAGTAAGTTTCCTTCTAGCATTCATGCCAACTCTTGCCACCAACTCTTCCAATTGACATGCCATTGTTGACTAAACCTAAACCAACATTTTTAGCATGCCATTGTTGACTAAACATAAATCAACATTTTCAACCTCCACATTGGTTTGCGTTTCGAGCGTGCGTGTGAATAACTCTGGCCAAAACTTCTAAGCTTACTAGGCAATCCCGTTGTAGAAACAAGAAGAATCAAACCATGGTTGAACATACCACCTCCACCTAACAACTGTTCTCTTCAGAGTTGCATCAGTTGATGCACACCCCCGCCAAGTCTTTGCAGTGTGCAAACTTAGCGAGCGAGACTATCTTGGTCAACATATCTGCAGCATTATCGTCTGTGATAACCTTCACGACCTTGATAGTTCCCTCTTCAACAACATCTCGAAGGAAATGAAATCTGACATCAATGTGTTTAGTGCGCTCATGAAATCTTTGATTTTTCATTAGGTGAATAGCACTTTGACTATCACATCTAAGAGTTGATTCCAGCTGAACCAAACTCAATTCCGCTACTAAACCTTTTAACGAGAACCGCTCTGATACCACTTGATAACAACTAGGTCGGGAATCCAAACTAGAGTAAGAATTTGAGAAGTAAATGCGGAAGCAATAACAACAGGAATTGAACAACTAGAATTAAAGAGACGAAAATAAAGGATATGGGAAAGATTCGAGGAAAGAATTCCGAGAACTTTCAAGAACGCAAGTTCTATAGCCTTGACAAGATCAAAGTAACAACGTCTTGATTTATGAAAGAAATCAAACGCCTTTACTTAAAAGCAAATCAAAACAATAGATTCGGATCTTGACCACTTTACGAGTAACTTGAGACAACAATTAATACTAGTATTAATCGCCTCTTCTAAGAATACCACAAAGGAATCAAAGATATCATAAAAGAGAAGTAATCTTACTACCTTGAACTATGAACTAGTAAAGGTTGAAAGATAAATCTCAAAGCACAAGTAGCAAAGGTTCAAAAGAACTCTCAAAGTTTGATATACTCACTCAATAATAATCTGTCTTATGAAGGAGAAGAACACCCTATTTATAGGAGTACAAAGGCATAAAAATAACATTAAAAACTAGGTGGGGTGGTGGTAGTGGAAAACACAATTATTACAATGAGGTAGGTGGTTGCTAATGTCTAAGAAAAGTCTTTGGTAGGTGAGGGGCGGCCAAGACTCTTTGGGGCAGATTTGGGCCTTAAAACAACTTGTTTTGGGCCATTTGTTTGGACTCCAATTGGGCTGTTCTTGTAACACCTCTTTCTGGACTCTTTTAAGCTCATTTTGAGCCCATTTGGTGACTCCATGGGCAGATTTGTGTAACCAAATCTTCCTCCTCTTGGACTTCAATTTGAGCAACCAAATAGTTGTAAAACTTAGACAACTCTTCTCCTTTGGGCATGAGCTCTTCCTCCATAGTTAGAAGCTTCTTTATTTGCCATTGAAGTCCAGCAACCTTAGTTTGCAATTCCTTAGCTTGAGATCTTGTAAATGGCCTTCTTGGAGCTTCCAAAACTCTATCCTTATCAGTGATGCTATCATTCCCCTCTTCTTGAAAAGAATTCGTCCCCGAATTCGATCCTACGTCAAACAAAGATAAGTCAGCAACATTGAATGTAGCACTTACTTGAAACTCACCGGGAAGGTCCAACTTGTAAGCATTGTTTCCAATCCTTTCAAGGACTTGAAAGGGGCCATCTCCTCTAGGATGCAACTTTGACTTCCTTTTGGAAGGAAATCTCTCCTTTCTAAAGTGAACCCAAACTAAATCTCCAGGTTTAAAAATAACTTGTTTTCGACCCTTATTCTTTCTCAAGGCGGTTTGCTCATTTTTCTTCTCAATTGCAAGCCTTGTTTGCTCATGAATTTTTTTCATCATCTCAGCCTTCGTCCTACCATCAAGACTAGCAATATCATTAGTAGGTAATGGTAATAAATCAAGTGGAGTAGAGGGATTAAAGCCATAAACAACTTCAAAAGGAGACATACATGTAGAAGAATGGATTGTTCTATTGTAAGCAAATTCAATCATAGGTAAGTGATCTTCCCATAAAGTTAATTTACCTTTCAAAACAGGCCCTCAACATGTTTCCTAAGGTTCTATTAACTACTTCAGTTTGTCCATCAGTTTGTGGGTGACAAGAAGTGGAAAACAACAATTTAGTGCCTAACTTCCCCAAAAATACACGCCAGAAGTGACTCAAAAACTTTGCATCCCTATCACTAACAATAGTTCTAGGTATACCATACAATTTCACAATCTCTTTTACAAAAAGATTAGCAACATGTGAGGCATCATTAGTCTTTAAACAAGGAATAAAACGAGCCATCTTGGAGAACCTATCTACCACAACAAATATACTATCCTTACCATACATTGTTCTAGGCAAACCTAACACAAAATCCATAGATATATCAATCCAAGGTGAAGTAGGAACAGGTAATGGCGTATAAAGACCATGTGGTAACACTTTAGATTTAGCTTGTTTACATTCCAAACACTGTGTGCACATTCTTTCAACATCTTTTCTCATTCCAGGCCAAAAGAAATTTTCAGCAAGTATGTCTAATGTCTTTGGGACCCAAAGTGTCCCATAAGCCCTCCACAATGTGCTTCCCTTACAAATACTTCACGTAAAGAGTAATTAGGGATATACTACTTATTTTCCTTAAAGAGAAACCCATCTTGTAGGTTAAACCTATCAAGAGGACCCAACTTACAATCTGCAAAAGTTTTGCCAAAATCAACATCATTAGCGTAAAGTTCCTTGATTTGATCAAAACCCATCAATTTAGAAGTGAGGGTAGAAACTAAGACATACCTCCTTGAAAGTGCATCAGCAACAACATTCTCTTTCCCTTGTTTGTAAGAAATTACATAAGGAAAAGTTTCAATAAATTCAACCAACTTAGCATGCCTTCTACTAAGCTTACCTTGACTTTTCAAGTATTTCAAGGATTCATGGTCAGTTTTAATGACAAACTCCCTTGGCCACAAGTAATGTTGCCATGTGGCTAAAGCCATTACCAAAGCATAAAGCTCTTTGTCATAAGTTGAATAGTTCAATGTGGCTCCATTCAACTTCTCACTAAAGTAGGCAATAGGTTTAGAATCTTGCATCAAAACAGCACCTATTCCCTTGCCAGAAGCATCGCATTCAATTTCAAAAGATTTAGAAAAATCAGGCAATTGTAATAACGGAGCAGAACATAACTTTTCTTTCAACAAGTTAAAAGCGTCATCTTGTTCTTTTCCCCGTTTAAAAATCCTATCCTTTTTGATAACTTCAGTTAAAGGAGAAGCAATGGTGCTAAAGTCTCTCACAAACCTCCTATAAAAACTAGCAAGTCCGTGAAAACTCCTAACTTCAGTTACACTCTTAGGTTTAGGCCATTCTTTAATTGCTTTGATTTTCTCTTCATCAACCTCAACACCCTTAGAGCTAACCACAAAACCCAAGAAAATCACACGATTCACATAAAAAGTACACTTTTTAAGATTAGCAAATAACAAGTGCTTTCTAAGAACTTCAAAAACTTGTCTTAGGTGTTCTACATGCTCTTCTAAAGTATTAGAAAAGACCAAGATATCATCGAAGTACACCACGACAAATTTTCCATGAAAATCCTTAATAACATGATTCATTAATATCATGAAAGTGCTAGGTGCATTAGTCAAGCCGAAAGGCATAACTAACCACTCATAAAGCCCATATTTGGTCTTAAAAGCGGTTTTCCATTCATCTCCTGGATTCATTCGAATCTGATGGTAACCACTTTTTAGATCAATTTTAGAAAAGATTTTGGATCCATGTAATTGATCCAACATGTCATCAAGACGAGGAATAGGGTGGCGATACTTTACCGTAATCTTGTTGATTGCTCTACAATCCACGCACATCCTCCAAGTTCCATCCTTTTTGGGTACCAATAGGACCGGAACAGAGCAAGGGCTCATGCTCTCTCTCACAAAGCCTTTCTCAAGCAACTCCTCAACTTGCCTTTGAAGTTCTTTTGTCTCTTCTGGATTACTCCTATAGGCTGGCCTATTTGGGATTTGTGATCAAGGCACAAAATCAATTTGATGTTCAATGCCACGTAAAGGTGGAAATCCATTAGGAATATCTTCTGGAAAGACATCTTCAAAATCCTGCAAAAAAGAAGAAATACTACTTGGCAAAGAAGAAGTTAGCAACTCAGAATTAATCAAAGCCTCTTTGTAAGTAAGTAGTATTATGGGCAGCCCCTCTTTTCTTGCATTTAAACACTCTTTGGCTTTTATATAGAAACTCTCTTTTTCTTTCCTTAGCCTCTTTCCTCTCACCAAGACTGTCTATTTTTTTATTCGAACCCTCTTTTATCTCTTCTCTCAAATTGCTGCCCTCTCTCTCTTTCTTTTCTTTTTCCTCAAGCTCACTTTTTATCCCTCCCTTGACTTTCCCATTGTTTCCTTCAATCTCTTCTGATCTTCAAACACTTGAGAAGGAGATAAAGGTGCAAGAGTAAATTTCCTGCCATTTAGTTCAAGCGAATATCTATTCTTTCTCCCATTATGAAAAACATTCCTGTCATACTGCCAAGGACGACCCAGTAATATATGACAAGCTTGCATAGGCACTATGTCACAAAGAATATCATCCTCATATCTACCCACGTTAAATGAAATCATACACTGTTTATTTACCTTTAGTTCACCACTATCATTTAACCATTGGAGTCTATAGGGAGTAGGGTGTTTCATGCATGCAAGTCCGAGTTTTTCCACAAAGTATGAACTAACCACATTAGCACAACTACCACTATCAATGATCATAGAGCAAGTTTTTCCTTTTATCCCACGCCTAGTATGGAATATATTCTCTCTTTGTGCTTCACTATTGCTTCCTAAATTGATAGTCATAATCCTCTTAACTACCCCAACCATTCCATCATTAGGTAGTTCTAAATCACCTTCATCACTCATATCTCCCTCTTCATCTCCCTCACTCTTTTCACTCTCATATCCTCCATCTTCTTTTAGAATGATGTTCCTTCTACTTGGACATTCATGCGTCATATGTCCCCTTCCTTTACATTTATGACACTTGAATAGAACTAGAAGGTGTAAAAGGTTTAGGGTTGAAGGTTTTACCTCCTTCTTGGTTCTCCAGTTTACCTTTTCCCTTGTCTTCTTGTGGCCGAGAAAAATTCTTCATCTCATGATTTGGCCATGGTTTCTTAGGCATGGTGCTTGTTCGATATCTCCATGAGCCAATTTGCTTTCTTTTATTTTGATTTTCTACCTTTATACACAAATCAACTAACTCATCTATTGTTACGTATTGTTGTAATTCAACTACATCAGCTATTTCCTTATTTAAACCATTTAAAAACCTAGCCATTGTAGCCTCTTCTTCCTCCATACAATTAGCTTGGATCATAGCTATATCCATAGCCTTAAAGTAATCATCTACTGACATGGACCCTTGCTTCAATGTTTGAAGGCGTAGTTGTAGCTCTCTTTGAAAGTGTGATGGTACGAATCTCTTCCTCATCACCCTTTTTGCCTCAGTCCAAGTAGCAATTGGTGCTTGTCCTTATTGCAGTCGATCCCTATTAAGCTTTTTCCACCAAATAGAAGCATATTCGGAAAACACAACAACAACAAGTTTAACCTTCTTACCTTCAGAGTAGTTGTGACAGTCAAAGATTGCTTCAACCTTTCTCTCCCAATCAAGATACAAGTCTGGATCCCTTGTTCCCCTGAAAGATGGCATCTGCATCTTTATATTACTTATATTATCATCCTCTATCCTACCTCTTTGTCCCCTCCTATCTCCTCTCACCCTATCAAAATCAATATCATTAAAATCATCAATAAAGTTTGCTTGATTTACAATAGGAGCATGGGGTACATTTCTTCTAGCAGGTGGCCTAACATTATTATCCCTCCTAAGTTCAACTATTGTATCATTTTGATCCGCAATGGTATCCCTCATTTCTTGGAGTTGGAGATTCAGCCTTTCAAACTGTTGATGCATGGCTTGCAAGGTAAAATCATTCCTTGCTTTGATTTCAACTTCTTGGAGAACCATTCGTTCATTATCACTACCTGTATGTGACATCTTTAAAAATTGTATCACACAAATTAGCTTCTTTTTTTCTCTCGAAATAACCTTTGAACAAGTACTTTATAGATTTATAGTTAAACCTAACTTGTATGTAGTTCTTAGTAGTAAAACTCAGATTTTTTTTTGTTTTTTTTTGGAACAATTAAAAGAAGAAAGAACCAAATCCTAGAACTTTTAGGCTTGGTTGAAATAAGACACGAACAAAAAGGAAAGAATATAAATGTGTAGAATACAGAGAGTAACAAAATCAACGATCCCCTCTTCTTGTTTCCTTTGTTAATTTTTGGAAACAACTTAGATACAAAAGATATATCCTGGAGAGCAAGCAATTGTATTTCTTTTTGTTTTAAATTGGTTGTCATTTTTTTTTGTATTCAAGGTATCCCAAGAATTATCTTTTTTTTTTTTAAAATATCCCAAGAATTGTCAAGAACGAAATCGTGATAGAACCGCTCTGATACCACTTGATAACAACTAGGTCGGGAATCCAAACGAGAGTAAGAATTTGAGAAGTCAATGCGGAAGCAATAACAACAGGAATTGAACAACTAGAATAAAAGAGACGAAAATAAAGGATATGGGAAAGATTCAAGGAAAGAATTCCGAGAACTTTCAAGAACGCAAGTTCTATAGCCTTGACAAGATCAAAGTAACAACGTCTTGATTTATGAAAGAAATCAAACGCCTTTACTTAAAAGCAAATCAAAACAATAGATTCGGATCTTGATCACTTTACGAGTAACTTGAGACAACAATTAATACTAGTATTAATCGCCTTCTAAGAATACCACAAAGGAATCAAAGATATCATAAAAGAGAAGTAATCTTACTACCTTGAACTATGAACTAGTAAAGGTTGAAAGATAAATCTCAAAGCACAAGTAACAAAGGTTCAAAAGAACTCTCAAAGTATGATATACTCACTCAATAATAATGTGTCTTATGAAGGGGAAGAACACCTTATTTATAGGAGTACAAAGGCATAAAAATAACATTAAAAATTAGATGGGGTGGTTGTAGTGGAAAACACAATTATTACAAAGAGGTAGGTGGTTGCTAAAGTCTAAGAAAAGTCTTTGGTAGGTGAGGGGCGGCCAAGACCCTTTGGGGCAGATTTGGTCCTTTAAACAACTAGTTTTGGGCCATTTGTTTGGACTCCAATTGGGCTGTTCTTGTAACACCTCTTTCTGGACTCTTTTAAGCTCATTTTGAGCCCATTTGGTGACTCCATGGGCAGATTTGTGTAACCAAATCTTCCTCCTCTTGGACTTCAATTTGAGCAACCAAATAGTTGTAAAACTTAGACAACTCTTCTCCTTTGGGCATGAGCTCTTCCTCCATAGTTAGAAGCTTCTTTATTTGCCATTGAAGTCCGGCAACCTTAGTTTGCAATTCCTTAGCTTGAGATCTTGTAAATGGCCTTCTTGGAGCTTCCAAAACTCTATCCTTATCAGTGATGCTATCAACCGCCTCCGCTGTTGCCATGTATTCTGCTTCTGTCATAGACAAAGCGACAATCGATTGCAGGGTCGACAACTAACGGCACTACCAACGAGGGTAAAGATGTATCCAGTTGTGGACCTTCTTCGGTCAAGATCTCCTACATAGTCAGAATCCGCATAACCAAGAATTGAAATACCCCCACCACTTTTTCGAAAAGTCAGACCAACACTAGAAGCTCCTTTGAGATATCTCAATATCCACTTGACAGCTTCCCAATGCCTCTTTCCTGGGCTGGACATGTATCTACTTACCACACTTACAGATTGAGCAATATCTGGACATGTGCGTACCATAGCATACATAATGCTACCAACTGCACTGGCATAAGGAATCTTTGACATATGCTCCACCTCATCCTCGGACTAAGGCATTTGTAACTCTGAAAGTTTAAAATGAGGAGCTAATGGTGTACTTACACGCTTGCTCATATGCATATTGAATCTCTTTTTTCAATATACCTCTTCTGAGAAAGATGTACAACACCGTCTTCTCTTGAAATCTCCATACAAAGGATTTTCTTTGCAGCTTCTAATTCCTTCATGTCAAATTCCTTACTCAACAGTTTCTTCAAAGCATTTATCTCTGTTATGTTGTTAGCAGTAATAAGCATATCATCAACATACAACTGTAAATAAATCATTGAGTTACCAGACATATTCTTGTGATACACACAGCTATCAAATGCACTCCTTGAGAATTCATGTGTAGTCATGAATGCATCAAACCTCTTGTACCACTGTCTAGGGGATTGCTTCAAACCATACAAAAACTTCTTTAGTTGGCATACGTGATCTTTTTTCCCTCAGCTAAGAAACCTTCAAGCTGATCCATATAGATTGTCTCTTCTAGATCACCATGTAAGAAAGCGGTTTTGACATCAAGCTGTTGAAGCTCCAAGTCAAATTGTGCAACCAATGCTAGTAGCACGCGAATTGAGCTATGCTTCACGACCGGAGAGAAAATCTCATTGTAGTCAATTCCCTCCTTCTGGCTGAAACCTTTTGCAACCAATATTGCCTTAAACCTAGCATCTTCCATTTCAGGAATTCCCTCTTTCTTTTTGTAGATCCACTTGCATCCAACTGTCCTCTTCCCCTTTTGTCTTTTCACTAAGACCCATGTCTGATTCTTGTGAAGAGACTCCATCTCTTCCGTCATGGCTAACCGCCATTGTGCAGCATCCGCCATTGTGGAGTATTGGATCTCACTAATTCTAAGCATAAACTTTCTTTTTTACTTTTTTCTATTGCTGATATATCTTTTAAACTTGCCAGAATGCGTTCCAGATAACATATTTTCTGTGGATATGGGTAATAATTCTTCTCCCTGTATCAAAGATCAAATTCTGATATTGCGAGATATTCTTTTTCTTTTTCTTTGTGCCAAAAAAGTATCAATAGAGATGAGTATTCTACTTTCTCTGTAGAATGAGTATGGGTTAAACTCTTGCTTCCACGACGATTTTGACCTGGTCATTGCAAAAGGTATGTTTCTTGCTACCGAAATCTACTTTGGTATTAAAAGGGAATTAGGTTGTTAAAAAGGGAATTAGGCGAAGCTTATAAAGAAGAAGAAATTTTCTGGAAACAAAAGTCTAAAGCTTTATGATTGCTGGATGACGATAAAAATACCTCTTATTTTCACATGGCTACCTTACAAAGAAGAAGAATAAATCTAATTAGGGGTTTTAAAATATCTGAAGGGCGGTGGGTGAGTGACCAAACTGAAATAGTTCAAGAAGTTGAATCCTATTATGATACACTATTCTCTACATCTAACCTGATAAATTTTGAACGTATTCTAAATCATGTCACTGTAACGGCTAGTGACTCGATAAATTGAGAACTCATAAAAGATGTTAGTGAAGAGGAAGTAGAGAATGCAGTGTTTATGCATCCTCTTAAAGCTCCAGGTGTTGATGGAATGACTCCTTTATTTTTTTCAAAGATATTAACATATTATATCAAAGGAGATTTATGAAGCTATTGATAGCTTCTTCAGTACATGTTACCTAATTCCTTTGTGGAACCATAATTTAATCACCCTAGTACCTAATGTTAAAAGCCCTACTCTGGTATCACAATTTAGACCCATAAGTTTGTGTTCTACTCTTTATAAAATTATTGCAAAAATACTTGCTACGAGAATGAAGTCTCTTTTAACTAAGGTTATCTCTCCGAATCAAGCAGTTTTTGTCGGACATAGATAAATAACTGATAATGTTATCTTAGCACATGAATTTATGCATCTTCTAAAAAATAAACGCAGAGGTAGAGAGAAATATATGGCGATGAAATTGGATATGTTAAAAGCATATGGTAGAGTTGAATGGATATTTATCCAAAAAATATTTTTGCAAATAGTTTTCATGCCAGATTTGTATAATGGATTATGCAATGTATTTCTACCCCTACCTATAGTTTTAATATAAATGGGGCAGTAGTTGGATCAGTTAGACCGACTAGAGGAATAGACAAGGTGATCCGCTATAACCGTATCTATTTTTAATATGTGCAGAAGAATTTTCTACTTTGCTAACGACTTCTGAGACTCAAAATGAAATTTAAGGGTTAAAACTAAATAGATACGGACCGACTTAACTCACTTATTTTTCGCAGATGACTCTTTTATATTCTGTTCAGCCAACGCTCATAATGTAGTCCATATAGCTGAGATTCTCAGAATGTATGAGCAATGTTCTGGCCAAATGGTTAATTTCAAGAAATTAGCTATTTGTTTTAGTCGAAATGTAACGGGGGAGGAGAAAGTAGAGATATGTTCCTTACTTGGACAACAATAAAGAAATGAAATGGGTATGTCTTTAGGATTGCCAGCTATCGTAGGATGCCCCAAAAGAAAAATGTGCTATTACTCTTGGATGAAAAAGTGTGAAGATTTTGTCTGATGCTAAGAATGTTGTTGATATGCTCCAAAGACAGGTGGCTATTTCATGGGAGATAGAAATGTTTATGTCACATTTGGAAGCTATCAAACATGTTAGATCACATTAAATTTCTTTATATTCTGAGGAAGTTAAACAAAGTAGCTCACAGTTTAGCTAAATTTTCTATTTCTTTGTTGAAGGACATCTCCTGGGAGAAGTTTTTCCCAAACTTTGGTTGACCAGGATGCAAAGTGTACATTTGAACTATGTTGTTCGTTCATGCAGTGATATAATGTCTTTGTTTTGGAGGGAAAAAAAACTCCACATGTCTAGAAGATGTCAAATAATATTGCATTAAAATTTCGTGTTACTCATCACACTCGTGAATAGTTTAATATAATAAAATTATTTTTAAAAGTTTTTATATTGACATGGAATACACGTACAATACACGTGTCCAAAAACTAGTTGTATCAAATACTGAGATAGTCAAGGTATACATAAACTGAAACGTTTACCACTGTTATAAAAAAGAAAAAGAAAAGAAAAATCTCCTATTTCACATGCAAACGATCTTTCGACTTTCAAACAAAGGAGAAAAAGCAAGGAATTGAGTTTTATCAATCATTTTCAGTATTCCTCACCTTTAATTTTGTTTTTCTCTCTTATAGTGTTGCTAACATGCCTTGCACAAAGAATGACAACCATATGATGTTTTAACAATAGAGAAGCAAATCACATGGTGCACTAATCAATTTTATGGATGGTATTATCTTTGAGGGATTTCTTCTATTTCTGGAAAGTCTTTTATCAGATGATCTTTGAGTTTGTTTAAGTTGAAAATGGAATAGAATCCTCCAATAATTCATAAATGAAGGAATTTTTGGCTACTTACATTTCAATTCAAGCCAGACTTATCTCTCTTTTCCTTGGAAAAATAAGTTTTGGACCATTATAAAATTATGATCTACAAAAAAAAAAGGAATCTGAATTTAGGTGTGAAATCTCCTATAAAAGCAAAAGGATTGGAAACCTTTTTTCTTCTTTTATCTTGTATGACTCTGATCCCTTACCTAAGGCAAATGACTTCTGTTACAAAGCAAAAGAATTAAGTTTACACTTTACACTATATTGCTCAGCATCTATTCTGTTTTCCCTCAAATATGTAATTAGCTTTTAAATATTTTATTAAAATTCATATTTGCGGTGAAAACTTGCAATATCAATATACACACGCCTAATTAATATGGACAAAAAGAAGCTAAAATAAGACGAACATCGTTTATAACATAAAAATTGTGTCAACAAGCACATGTAACAAACCTAAATTAAGGGATCAAATGTATGCCACCAACACTCCAACGGTATAAAAAAATATATATCATCACGGCTAATTCTATTTTTTATTAATGTGAACTTCATTCCCTAGAGTTTTAAATATGATCATTCCTTAAATGTAGTAGATAAAATAATAGGGTTAGGGACTTAGAGTAAAGGAAGGGTATTAAAGAATAAGGGGTTTTTTTTTTAAAAAAGAAAATAATAATAATAATAATTTTTAGTATATCTTATTTGTTTATTGATAAATCGAAAATCAAAGAGGACAAAAATTAAAATTAATAAATTAATTAAATAATTAATTTGATTTATTGATAAACCGATTCGAATGCACATTCTTATCGTAGGAAGATGCAGTGTCCTTGTAATAGAAGTGTTCTAATCTGAGCGATTCGTTGTTGATTTGTAGAAAATAAGACATCATTTAATTAGTTGATGGTCATGTCTATCTTATACAGTCCCACATATATGTTTTGGATATGGTTGGGACTTGGGAGCTAGTTTTTAGATTAATTTAACATTATAATATTAAATTAATATTTATCATTATAATATTATATCAGAGTCGAACTCATCCACGTCCTACATTCGTTTGTAACTTATTCGAAGAAACAAAACAAGTGGGACAGAGGCCAATGATGGGTCATGGGTGTGCACGAAGACAGTTCACATGCATTAGGCATGGCCTGCCTTTTACAAACAATGAAGATGCAACCATTGTTTCTCCAGGTTGTCATTTCTCTATCTATATTATATAACATAACTATTGAACCCAAAATTTAAATCTTATTATCATTAAATGTACCAACAAAACCTCACATTAAGAGTTGAAAAGATTGGAGCCTATATATGAGATGTACGAATTTTTTAATGATGTGAGATTTTTTGGGAGAAGTTATATGTGTTTGACCCAAAGCGAACAATATCATACTATGTTAAGAGTACTTTTATGATAGTTAAGCCCAACAACCGGTATCAAAGCTCTTGCTCAATTGGAAAGTATAGTGATGACAAAGTGAAGATGCGGGACTCGGTTTACTTATTCATACGAGCTTGGAGACGTTCACACAAAAAGAAGCAAGTTGCTAGCTTCAGTTGCCATAAGTATATAACTATGTGAGTCGCACACAGTAAATCTCGGAAAATGACTGCGTGGATTGTGGTAATAGGCTACATGGAATAACTTAGTTCGAAGAAGAGATTGTTGGACGTACGAATAAAGTCTCCATATTGGTAGCTGAAAAGATTGGAAGTCTACATATAAGATATATATATATCTTTTAATGCTGTAAGACTTTTTTAAAAAAATTGCACGGGTTTGAGCCAAAGCAGACACCATATAGTCGTGCCATAAGTATTTCTTAAAATATAACCTTATGTTTTAAATGGAGAAGATATCCGATCAGTGTAGATATCAGATTGAAGTAACTATTTATTTGTATTTTCATGTCATGAAAAATAAGGGAGGCAAGAAGTCATATCAGGAATCCTTGTAAAGTTAAAAGAGAAGAATCTTTTCTTTTTATTAACGGCTGTTCTCACTCTAATCTAGATTAGAAAAAATTATCGTTACATAATCATATATAACATGTCGAATCCAACTTTTAATTATCGGAAAAGGGCCTAAAATGCCTCTGAATTATCTGTTTTGGTACAATAATGCCCTTCATCCACCTATTGGACCAAATATGCCCTTCCGTTAATGTTTTTGGCTCACAAATGCCCTTTGAGTTAAACTGAGGGACACGTGTCATCGTCCTATTGGGTCATTCTAAATATTTCTTAATTAATTAAAAAGACTCATTACTCATACCCGAAAAATAATTTTCTAAAACAATTTTTCTAAAACTTTTTTTTACTAAAAATTGAAGTAAAAAAGGGAATTTTTTTTCCAATTTTTTTAAAAAATAGATATTTTTTACTAAAATAATGTTTTTGTAAAAACAAAAATAAAATCTAAAAATCAATTTTCTACATCAATATTTTAGTAAAAATTAGAAGAAAAAAAAGTAAAAAATTACTTTCCAATTTTTTCCAGTAGAAAAGTAACAATATTTGATTAAGAAAAGTAGAAATTGCTTTCTAGTAGAACGTTAATGTTTGGTATCAAAATTTTAGGGGTTAATGTTTTTTAAAACGTTAATATTTTTTCAAGTAGAAAAGTAGAAAAAACAATTTCCAATAGAAAAGTAGCAATATTTTCTAAAGCATTATTCTAGTTGTTTTTCCATTTTTTTTCAAAAATATTTCTTTAGAAAATTACTTTTTAGATTTCATTTTTGTTTTTATAAAAATAATATTTTAGTAAAAAAATATTTTTTTTGTAAAAATTGGAAAAAAAATTCCCTTTTTTCAGTTTTTAGTAAAAAATCTTTTTAGAAAAATTGCTTTAGAATTTTTTTTTTCGGGTATGAATAACGAATCTTTTTAATTAATTAAGAAATATTAAGAATGAGCCAATAGGACGATGACACGTGTCCCTCCGTTAAGTCAAAGGGCATTTGTGAGCCAAAAATATTAACGAAAAGGTATATTTGGCCCAATTGGTGAATGGAGGGGCTTAATTATTGAAGACGAAACAAAAATAGATTGTTAGTACAGCTACAAATTAAAGTACGGACATGCCACTTGTTGTTGGATAAATAGTAAACTTTTTCTTTTGTCACGCAAAATCAATGTATAAAGAACATGTTACCCATCTCATCCTCAAACAAACCTTTCTAATTAATGTTACTTTGTCTTTCATAAAAAGGAAGAAAAAGCAAAAAAGTAATAATATTACGCTTTAGCATCCCCAGTCCCTACTCGATATCCACCATTTCAATAGTAACTATTTTTTATTTTTATTTTTACTTCGACGGGTCATATATTTCGAGACCTCATTAATTATAATTATAAGATTAAAGATCATTTACTCATTTGTGTTTATTGTTTAACAAAAAATAACATTATATAGACTAATAATATAAATTAAAATCAAAATCAAGGAGGAGACTATTTTGGAATCCAAAGGACACCAAAACTATGGACAGAACTCTAATGGCTATGGCGGTTTTGTATAGACCGATGGTCGCCCTCAGTTTGAACAATTTGTTACACAGTTCCCTTTCCTTTTTGGTTTTCAACTAGAGTTTTTATATACAAACAAAATCAGGTAATTAAGTTCACATGCCTTTGCTTCTTTCTTCCTTCAATTAACCTAATCAATATTGAACCCCACATGATTATACTTGTTTATGACATTTCTGTCTGTACTAGTTTGCATACATTTTGATTATTTTATCGAATATTAATTATCTCTAAAATGAAACCTTAGCGTAATTAATAAAGTTGATGTTATGTGATCGTGAGGTTACGGAAACTGTGGAAACAATATTTTTGTAGAAATACAGGTTAAGATTTTGTACAATAGACCCTTATAATCTGGCTTTTTCCCGAACCCCGCATATAGCGGAAGCTAAGCCAAACTACCTTTCTTTTTAATTTATTAATTACCTCTAATCATACAATCGATAACTCTATCTCTCAACACTTAACCTTTGTTTAGGCAAATAAAAAAAGCTATTCAAATTAGTTGTTTACTTTTTTTAGTCGGTATATATATTATATATTAATTAAACACAGTTATAACTAAATTATACTTATATTATATATCCAATGACTAATTTAAATTTAAGAGATTAGGTGACCGGCTATTTGGATTAATTGTTCATCACACATAGTAGTGTTTCTTATCTCCACTCAAATTTGAATTGATCTTTCATCTAAAGATGCTAATTAATCGACATGTAATCCTATATGATTAAACTAAACCGCGAGTTATTTTCTATCTTAATCATTAAATATAAAACGAAACGTGTTTGCTTGTAATAATATTTGTAAGTGAAGAATAGTAGGGACCTATGCAGCACATGTGTAAACTTCAATTACCTTCCATTCAACACTCCCCTCAGATTTTATATGTGTATATATATCTTACGGACTTTGAGACATTTTCATATGTTTTTATCACTGCTGTATCAAGCTCACATCAATTACCGACATTTCAACCATATCTTTTACATCCATTGTCCCCAGTTGTTCTTCTATATTGTTGTTGTTGAATTTGTTTTCAATTATGACTCGCCCAGCTAGATTTCTGCTAAGCTCAAACTCTTCTTCACTGCCGGCGGCGGAGCCACCATCTGCGGTGGCAGTGGAGTCTGACTTTGTCGTAATACTAGCTGCTTTGCTTTGCGCACTAATTTGTGTGGTGGGTCTCATAGCCGTTGCAAGATGCGCTTGGCTCCGGCGAGCAACCGGCGCCGGAGGCGGCGGAGCTGGTGGTCAGTCTTCGGCGGTGGCGAATAAAGGGTTGAAGAAGAAAGTGTTGCAGTCGTTGCCTAAGTTCACTTATGACCCCAGTAGTACAACGGCGAAAGATACGCCGTTCACGACGGAGTGTGCCATTTGTCTGGCGGAGTATGCGGTGGGAGATGAGATCCGTGTGTTGCCACAGTGTGGCCATAGTTTTCACCTTCAGTGTATTGATACTTGGTTGGGTTCACACTCTTCCTGTCCTTCTTGTCGTCAAATTCTCGTGGTTACTCGGTGCAGGAAGTGCGGTGAGTTCCCTGCAGTTTCTCATAAAACTGACGGTACTCCGGCTACAACTCCGGCTGAGTCTCGTTCATCATGTACATCTACTAGCTCAAGTAATTTTTTAGTCTAGAAAAAAGAAAAAAAGACTTAGCTTTGAATTATATACGCCGATAATGTAAATGATCAAATCTAATTTACATTATCAGTGCAGTTTTCCAGTTGTAATCCATCACTTATTGTGTTGTGCAAGTTAGGTTACTAATCTACTGAATTATGGCAGAGAGTTACTTGTAATTATCTTTAGTAGCGAGACTTATGTAAATTATTTTTACAAATTTAGTATATATATGTTGAAGTTAAAATTCATAGAACTAAGGCCCAATTAGGAGAAAGGCAGCGACCAAAGAGTGTAAATGTAAAATGGACCCCATAGAAGGTGGTGGAGGTTGCTTCATTTTGTCTAGTAGCTATAAGAGAAAGAGATAAAGAGGAAGCAACATGCTTGACTGCTAGTGTATTGGGAAATGTTGAAGGTGACAAACTTGAAATGATAGGCTTGTTGGCTTCTTCTTAGGGAAATGCCAACTACAAATGTACACTCTGAAAGTTGTAGGGCAGACGGTTTGGAGTAATTGCTACTACTTCACTTTCTAGTTAAATTTTCTTGTACAATTTACTTTTTGTAACAGTTCAAAAAACATAAGCTTCCTTTTACTTGGGCTAATTTGCTGTTCCTTGCGTGAATTTCTTTTACCTTTTGTTCTCTCTCCAAAGAAAGGTTGTTTATGTTATTGTAACAACCAAATTCGCTAGTGATATTGTCTTTTCTGGACCTAAGCCCTCACGGATTTAAAAGGCGTCACTAGGATTTAAGGTTTATTAACTTATATCCAGCATTCCTTTTGTGTTTTTGCCAATGCGGGATTTTATCTATAGTCTGGGAAGTTGCAGTCACACTCTTTAGATTTGCATTTTTGTGCGATTTTTGTTCGAGACGATGCAGTATGTCTTATGCATCGGCCTTTTTGCAACGACTTGCTATATTACCGTCGAGAAAAGTCTTCAATGTGGATGCCATCCCTGCCTTGCTAAAATGAAACCTCTAATTGAATGTGTTGAGGTTTGCTCAGTTGGTAAACACCTCCATCTACGATCATTGGGTCTTGGGTTCGAGTCACCATGGAGGGAAAGTGTGGAAATACTATAAATCCTCCTAAGAAAAAATAAAGAAAAAAATATATATTTAGAGGCGAAACTAAAAATTTAACTTTATGATATTTTAACTCTTTGAATTTAACCTTTATGATTTCTAATTTAATTTTGAATTTATTATATTTTTATAGTTATGAATTCATAGCTATTATTTATTGTAATTTTACTAAAGTCTTATATATTAATTTATATTTCGTATATAAAATATTAGATTCAGATAAACTATTATATATATATATATGCGGCATCCGCCCTGAGTATGGTAGTTAAAATAGGAAGTAAGAATAGCTTGTGTTATATATTCTTGGCTTTTGTATTTACTTTGTAGGCTGTAGCTTTATGCATGTGACAATTCGGGACAAAACAGGACCCACTCTTGTGGAAACAACACTACACTAGACTAGAAAGTACTCTAAAAAATTAGAAGGTAGAATAAATTAATGAACAGAGGAATCCAGAAGTTTTTTTGGATAAAAAGGGACTATCTAAGCAGCTGAATATAACTATATCTCTAGATTGAGGATTGCTTGGTTGCATTTTATTTTTTATTCCATAAGGTTATTAGTCGAATCCAAAATTTAGAGTTAGTGGTTTCACAATAAGTGTAATATTAATATATATCCATGTTACTTTTTATTTTGTATATGCATACTTAATTTGAGTAAAAAATAATTGTTCAGTTGAACCTATAGAACTCATTTTAGATCTTCCTTTGCATAAAGTGACTGCCTCCTCTAATATTTTTCAACTTAAAAAAATGAATTGATGGGATCTTGAAGCACATATAGTCCTAGTAATAGTTTCTTTGAATGGTAGTGATTGACTCCTCTATCCTTATGCATAAATGAGTTGTAGTACTGGATCAAAACTCAAAAGGCACTTCTCACTTTCTTAGTATGCAAGTTGTGTTAGTAGGAAAAGATTGAGGATGACCAAAACTATTTTAAAAAAGACTTCAGCTTTCCTTTTCAATTAAACAACCAATGCAGGTTCTCGTCACCCTTGCATCAAGCTAGGGAAAAAGAGGAAGATATTATTTAGATTAGGATAAGGGTGGGTTCAATTAAACTCGTTGTTCCCGTTCGAATTAGCTTGTATATATACCTGGTGCATTGATCTTTCGCTATGCCCAAGACAATAATGAATTCAGCATTTTATATTAGCGGGTGCTTTAATTTTCTTGATATATAGTAACAACTTAATTTTTTGGTTGGTAGGTTCTTTCTTTTCCTGTTATATCAGGTGCCTCAAATTTTTTATATAACTATATCTATGTTGTGTAAAGTTTAATGGGTACTAAAGTACCTAAATTTAGTACGTACCTCCGCCCCCAGCACATAGCTCCGCCCCCGGCGCAGTGAGAAATTTAAAAAAGTCAAATTTATCACTGGTCGTTGAAAAATAGCCAAGTTTCAAAAGTCATCGAAATTTAGCCACTTTAAATCTTAGCGAAAACACTGTTCAAAATCCGGAAAAATATGCCCGCAAATTTTACGGGAGTTCCAGCATAAGTATGCTTGGACTTCCGCAAATTTTATGGGAGTTTCAAGAAGTATAATTGTCCGGTATAATATACTGGAGTTTGGAGCACTGATGCTCCAGTCTCCCGCATAATTTTATGGGAGTTTCGTACACAAATGCACCAGAACTCCCGTATATTATATGAACCGGTCCCTGTTACAGCAAAATAGTTGTTATTTTTCATTGACTTGGTAAACACTGACTATTTGTTATTGACCAGCGTAAAAACTGGCTATACCGTGATATTTTTACCCTGGCACAGGTCCGGGAATGAGTCGGACAACAAAAGTTTATAATACACAGCCTTATCCTCTATTTCTACAAGAAACTGTTTCCATGGTTTGAACTCATGACTTCCCGATCACATGACATTAACTCTACCAGTTACACCAAAAAAGCAGACTTCCGAATATATATATATATATATATATATATATATATATATATATATATATATATATATATATATATATATATATATATATACTAAGATCGCTCGTTGTGAATGTATGACCGTAAATCTTAAATTCGCCTGTGATATCTTTCATGCCACGCCCTTTGGAGCAATTTCTATTTTTTTCCTCAAAAGGAGGAACATTTTCAAACGAGAGAAGGAATTAATAAAGCAAGATAAAGACGAAGAGTAGTGGATACAAAATAACTTTTCTTTGTTGCACCCAACTTGTGATTCTGTAGCCACAAAAACACTTGAAACTAAAGATGTCTTTTGCGAAAGAAATACCAGGAGTATATTATATATAGCAATGACATTGTCCAAAAGGAAAGATGAATATAAACCTAACTGCCTTTTAAGAAGAGATTATACTTAAATTAATAGTTTTACCCGACATCCTCAGATATATATATGCCTTCTACCTTTGACTAATAACCACAATTTATTCTTTTCTTGAAATGTTTGGCTACATATCGTTCCCGGGCCGGCCGGGAAAAGTATCGCACTAAATAGGCATTGTAATGCGCCACGATTTTAAAACAAATGCCTACAACTTAATTACATGTAGTCTCAATGCTTTGCACTTTTGTTAGATGTTTAATTGCCACAAACAATGTTTTTTTCACTAATTAGTGTGCTTTTCTTGGGTTGATGCAACACATCAATGAGTAGTTTGCTTCAGGACCTCAGAAAAAGAAAAAAAATTCCTTCACTCATGAATGGAACATATTTTCTTTTATAATTATGTTACGATTGTTTACTCAAAAGATATAAGAATCTTTTCGAACAAATTAATTAAAAGAAGAAGGGTATATTCTAGTTAAAGATAATTAACTTTAGATCCGAGATGAATATTATGAATAGAAAAATATAGCCGAATATAAATATTGGCCGTGATTATGGCAAAATTTAATAGCATAAAGAAAGATGTATTAAGTAAGATTGAATGGCAATAAAATGTATAAAGAAAAAAGTTCATCAAATCTTGGGTGGAGTGGATCCTCACTCATTTGATAAATACGAATGATAACAGATACAAAAACCTTAAGACACTTTTTGGACCGATGAAGGTTTGAGATTATCGATCCTCTAATTTCTTTAAAAAGATATGTTTACATATTTTTTTAAGAGATGGGGATGAGAGATAGTCAACCCCTTTTTTTTAGGAAGTCCTTTCTTCCTATTTATAAGGGCTATCTATACAAAATCCTAAAAAAGAACAATTTAGCAGTAGAATATTCCCTTGCGAATTCCAAAATTCATTGATGTCCGATCTCGACCTTGTTGGTGACCGCCCGTACTCGGCCTATCGGACCTCAGCTATTGATCTATATCCGTCCTCGGCCTTTCCGACCACGACCTTATATTTCTGTGTGCCGAATTTCTCTGATCTAATTTTGACCCATATGATTATTATCGATCTTTGAGATGTATCCAAGATTTAAAGTTTCATAGGTTCAACATATAAGATTTTTAGCATTAAATTAAGTATATCTTTAAAATTATGGGGTTTATATATACGGAAAAGGGTCAAATATGTCCCTATACTATTGAAAAGGTTTAATATTATCCTCCGTTATACTATCAGTCCAAATATATCCCTAACGTCATATTATCGGTACAAATATATCCCCGACATCATAAAAGTGGTACAAACCTACCATTTCTCCGTTAACTGCCTCCCTATGACAACATTTCATTGCCACCTCACCATTATACTCTCATTTTCATCCCTTCCTCATAACCTTTCTTTCCAGTTCATTTGAAGAAGAATCGCAGATCACGGATATACAAACAAATTATATCAAAAGAAATGCTAACAACTAAAGATAATATGAAACAATGTGAACCGAGAAAATTCTAATTTTGCTATTCAAATCATGCTTATACGAACGAAAATACATTTTGTTTTATTACTAAGCAAAGATATGAGCAAACTAGTTTAAGGTTTCAATATTGACCATGGTGAGAAAGAAAAACAAGCTAGACACGAGAGTTAATTTTTTTTTTTGTTTCTTTCTTTTCAACCACATTTCTGGAAGGCTACCATTTTTTTTTCTTTACGTTTTATGTTAAAATAAAAGTGCTACTAAATTTTTCCTAAATAGGTCTTACAAATTCAGACAACACAAGGAAATGCACAATAAAACGCAAAATTTTAAGGTCAAGTGAAGGTACGTAACTCCAGGATCGGCCGGAGAAACAACATGAGGAAGTAGAGGCAGTGAATTCTTCTAAATAATGATAGAACTTCAAAGTAATTGAACTTGGCAGCTCAAACAGGGAAAAATGGTGATTTAGCAATAAAATATGTTCATAGGGAAGGCAGTTAACGGAGGAAGGGTAGGTTTATACCGTTTTTATGATGTCGGGGATATATTTGGACCCATAATATGACGTTAGGGATATATTTGGACTAATAGTATAACGGAAGGTAATATTGAATATTTTTTAATAGTATAAGGACAAGAGGGGTTGCTCTGATGGTAAGCAACCCCCACTTCCAACCGAGAGGTTGTGAGTTCGAGTCTCCCCAAGAGCAAGGTGGGAAGTTCTTGGAGGGAAGGATGCCGGGGGTCTATTTGGAAACAGCCTCTCTACCCCAGGGTAGGGGTAAAGTCTGCGTACACACTACCCTCCCCAGACCCTACTAAGTGCATCAGTTAAATAAAAACACTCTAATTACTAATATTGCTATCAGTCTTGGATAAATGTTTTCCATAATAATTTTTGGTACTCGTCAATCAAAAATTAGTTTCCTTTTGGTTATAGATTTTAACTATTTTTTTGAAAATAAAATCTAAAAATAATATTTGTTCATAAAATATGATCAGTTTATTAAAAGAAAAATTAAATTTTTTTCGAGTTCCCGAAAATTGATTTAGGGTAATTTTCGAGTAAATTTTTTTTCTACTCATAAAACTTTAACTTTTTTTCAAATAAAATGCTTGTCCAAATATATTTTCAACTTCCAAAAATTATTTCTCAATGCAACTTCAAATTTTTTTAAGTTTCAACTAATTTTATGTCCAAACGTTAGTTAGAAATATTTTTCGATTTAAGTTACCACATTTTATTTTTTGGAAAACTTACACAAATGTCCCAAATAAATATCAATTTACCAACCTCTAGCCATTAGTCATAAACTTACCAAAACTAACCAACAAAAATTGAAAAATCAAATAATAGGGTTCTTTCTCTCAAATAATCACATGGAAAAATCAATTTTATATTTTAAGCGTGATTAGCAATGTTAGATACAAGACGGAAAGGAAATTTCATGGACTAGGTAGCAAATAAAGTGATAAAATACAAAAATCTATACAATATTCCAAAAATCTAAACAAAAAAATAAACTTTTTCAATGGGTATAGTTGAAATTTATTGAAAATATATAGATAAGTCAATATACAAAATTTGAGGAAGATTGGAGGTGATTTGGACTGATTTTGTATCAAAATTCGTAATTAAATCGAGTTTTAAAAAGTCTTCTGCGACACATGTATCAAACATGTATCACGCATATATCTCACACACAGGTATACATGGATATACATGTGATACACAAATAATACACGATATGATACACATATCATTTTTATCATGTTCAGCTTTTAATTCGAATTTTTAATTCAAACCACCTCAAAACTTCACCAAATCATCTCAAAACTGAGATTCAAGCTCCTTAAGTTGTGCCCAATCTATTCTAATAACATTCACTCAAAACAAAGCAAAAATCTAATTTTTTTTTTCTATAAATAGCTAATCAACTAATTTGACTAATATTAGTAATATTTTATCAATTGGCCAATTTTTATAATAAGCTACTTATGAATGGACATAACTGATAATCTCCCTTATTTTTTTTCTCGGAGAAATTCAAAAATAGCCAAATTTACCACTTGTCATTGAAAAATAGTCAAGTTTCAAAAGTCACGAAATTTAGCCATTTTAAGTCTGAGCGAAAACACTGTTCAAAATCCGATAAAATACGCCCGCAAAGTTTACTGGAGTTCCAGCATAAGTATGCTTGAACTCTTGTAAATTTTACGGAAGTTCCACGATAACTATGCTGGAACTCCCGCAAATTTTACGGGAGTTCAAGCATAATTATCTTGGAACTCCCGACAAATATTACGGGAGTTCCAGCAAGTATAATTGTCCAGTATAATATTCTGGAGTTTGGAGCACTGGTGCTCCAGTCTCCCGCAAATTTTACAGGAGTTAGCAAACTATACTGGTCCAACATAATATGTTGGAGTTCGTATACAAATGCACCAGAACTCCTGTATATTATACTGAACCGGTCCTTGTTGAAATTAAATAGTGACTATTTTTTATTGATATGGTAAATGATAATTATTTTTTATTGACCAATATAAAAACTGAGTATACCATAATATTTTAATATGTTTTTCCTCTCTCCCCCGCCAAAGCTCAGCCCCCTTCCCTTTCTTTTTGGCGGGTGAGTGTTAAAAGTTAAAGATAGAACAAAGACGCGAAAGATTTAAAACAAAAGCAGTGCGCATTAATTATATAGACGTAGCCTCCAAGTTTAACGGCCTACCAAAAGTTAGAGATGCTTCGACACAGGGAACAACTTGATAGCCTAATCTCAAATCTCAATGCTGGTTAAAAGTTAGTACCAAAAAAATGGATATGAATAGATAGAGATAAAACCCACCACCATTTCAAAACCTCTTATCATTGGGTTAAAAACAAATGGAAGGTAAAGAATACTCATTACCGTCAACTTTTTCAACTCAAATTATCTAATATCAACTTGTGTTAGGCGAAGGCTGGCACGTAAATACTTGTCCTTACACGGTGTTTACGCTTAAATTTAGTAATTGAATCGCAAAGTGAGAAATAAAATAATGTTTAATAGTTATATTTAATTTTTAATTTTAAAGATATATGATTAGATTCAATACTAATTAATAATCAAGAAATATGAAGTAAAAATAAAATTAATAAGTGAATCAAACCATAACTTGGCAACAGTGACCTCGAGGGGGTTCTGAACAGTAAGAATAATGAAGCAAGAAAAGTAAAGTAAGAGCAGTAGAGCTAAAGGACAATTCTAATGAAAAGTAGGCAAAAGGTAAGAGTATCTTTGCTCAATGATTAGATTATCTACAAATGATTGGCGTCCCCGTTATATTATAGGGGAATCCTAAATAAGGTATATTTCTATTTACAGTAACGAATATTCTTGGTACGACTGTATAACCGCCAAGTACAGAATACTACCATCCTACTCCGGGATCTGCGCCATGATTTTGGGGACGTAGCAAGAATCTAACTCATTCTGTTGTAACTCCATAACGGTACTATTTCGGGGTCGGGCATACTCAGCCTTGGAACTCGTCATACTCCTCTCTCGAGCATTACATTCTACCTTCGAAGTCTAATCTAGTCCACCAGGCTCGACCTCACCCAGATTCGGGCCTAGAATGGACCCTCGAACCTATAAATCGGAGGCATATAATTTTAACCGTATACAAATACGTACATATTGTTTAACCATAATTAAATGATAAATTTGTGTATAATAAAGAACGCATAGCTTGCATTTACTAATTTGATATTAAAATCGAATACGGATAAGTTAAAATCAGGGTGTCACTACTGAAGAAGTTTCCAAACATATATAATAGATATTTTTCTCTAGAAAAGTAATCAAGAAAATATCACCTAGAACTATCAAAAGCTTATTTTATCCAAAAAGGGCTGCAAATATCTAGTTTTCATGACAGAAAAGTGCACAAGATATTTCAATTTTCACATATAAAACCATGATTACTTTCCAAGAATCAATCCTAAAAGATTGCAGGAAGTTGTAGATCCAATTGAATATGACCTCCATTAAGGTTGTTTTCATGGTTTTCACCCATACATTCCAATTCTAACCTGACTTTAACTGTTTTACATTGCCATCTATATGACAGCAGAACCCCTTCTCTTAAGCCAAAGTAAACTGGGATGAAATGTCACGCAACTTTACTCAACACACGAAATTTCCAAGTACTTGCCGTCATGAAGCACTATCTTACACGGACTAGCAACTCTCATTGGTTTATTCTATAAGATATTATTACGGGTCGTTTGCTTTTTTCGGCCGGTAAATAAAAATTATACAATATAATATATATTTTTTTTAGTCCTGATATTTTTGGATGTTTTAATACAGATTAAGAAATTAACATTTTAGCATTAATTAATAATGTAATTGACCATATTAACCTTTACTATCTCACATAAACACTTCTAGAACGTATTTCAACACTATTTACTTCAAGGATAATGTAGGAAAAATATAATTAATTCATTCTTGAAATCTGAAAAAATCACTTATTTTGAACCACAAGAAAAAAGGCCAAAAACTCATTTATTTTGGATCGGAGGAAGTATATATTAATATGGCTTGTACTTATACGATTGAGTAGGCCGCTTATTTATGTTAAATTTTCTGTTCTAAAAGGATATACACTATATATTCTTAACTGTATAAACACTTTATTTAATTTTATCTTCAATATGCCCAAACCTGTGCTAGAAATTTTTGTTTATTTAATTATTTGTCTTCAATTAGCCGTTCGTGTTTTAGTGTGATTCTTTCTCACGGGCAAGTATATACAATAAAAAATTCTTTTTTGATAACTCGTGACAATGACAATTGACACAAAATTTCCAACCTCTAAACTGAAAAATAAAATGTCAAAACTGAAAATATAAAAAAAAACTATGAATTAGCAGGGTGGGTGGTAACAGAAAAGAAAAAAAACTGAAATGTGAAGAAAAAAAGAAGCCTTTTTGGAAAGAGGGAATAGGAGAGGTGGGGTAGGGGTGAGAAGGGGGAGGGGGAGGGGATTGGGGTTAGATGTGAGAGTATGCGAAGCTTTAAGAAAATATTTTCCTAAGTTTTTAGAAAATACTTTCCTCCAATTTCAAGAAAATATAATATCTAGAAAAATATATTTCAAATTATTTTGTGCAACCAAATAATAAACACAACCAAAGATACCCTAAGATATATATATATATATATATATATATATATATATATATATATATATATATATATATATATATATATATATATATATATAACTTAACTTATATAAAACACAGTGTAAGACTTCCATTATTTTGATTATTCACAACAAAATATTTCTACTTTTAAATTATAATAAAATTAATTAAGTAATAAAACTTACTAATGCATGCATAGCATTAGTTTACCTGAAACTTTATTATTCATCAAATATGTTTGTTTGTAGCTCATTTAGGGCTTCCCAAATTAAGTATACTTTGACGTAACCTCAAAGATCAACTCCATACTTAAAACAAGAAAATGAATTTATCGTCGCAGTTCAAAAAAAATATAATTACTGCCATCTCTTGAGAATCACATGATATTAATGATTTTATATTTATTTGTAGCATCAGAAAAAAGATCATGTAAAATGCCAAAACCCAATGGGCTGTTTAAGCACTTACATGGGAGAAATTTAAAAATAGTCGGATTTACAACTAGTCGTTTAAAAATAGCCCAATTTTAAAAATAATTGAAATTTAGCCACTTTTTATTAAAGATAAATCTGAGAGAAAACACTGTTCAAAACCCGAAAAATACTCCATAATATTATGCTGGGTACCCTATTTATAACATACCTTTTTAAGATTTTACATAATATAATAACCTACACTAGAACTCCAGCATAATATAGAGTTCCAGCAAGTATATTGGTCCAATATAATATATTGGAGTTTGGAGCACCAGTGCTCTAGTATATTATACTCGAGCCAGCAAAGTATATCGGTCCAGCATAATATGCTGGAGTTCATACACAAGTGCATCGAACTCTAGTATATTATGCTGGACCGATCTCTATTGCAGGAAAATAGTGATTATTTTTTATTGACTTGGTAAATATTGACTATTTTTTATTGAGCAATCCGAAAATTGGCTATACCGAACTATTTTACCACTTACATAGTAGGAAAAGACGGGTGGAGCTAACTATATACTTTAGCTACTAATTATCAATCCCAACGTAGAGAAAATTCCAATTGGTTCAATAAAGTGCAAATGCAAAAAACCATAATGTTGTTTACAAAGAATCAAAATACAATATTAAAACACATAATATCATTAATAGGTAAACAATGAGCAAGAAATTCAGTTGATTTGGGCAACGATGTTTTCACGCGAAGTTTTTAATTAAGATATTTTATGACTATGAGCCATATATAAATATGTGTTAATTATTCCTCCAGTTGATTGCAACTCTCTCATAATTAATTAACTCGTCATTAGTTCATAAATTTAAGTTGGAACATGGCGGAATCTCAAGTTTGCTATTCTAGGTTTATTGTAATACCTTTTTGCTTACTCCTGCTCATTGCATCAAACGGTGAGTTAACTAAATAAATACACAAGAAAATATTGTTTCCAAAACTCATATATCCATTAACCTTGCTACCGTTTCGCATAAATTTGGTTGAAACTTGAAAAACAAGTTTTTAACATTATGTAGAAAAATAATTTTTGGAAGTTGAAGTTGTATTTGAACATGTATTATTTTAACAAAAGAAGTTCAAGTTTTGTGAGTTAAATTAGCAACCACAAACTTCTTCAAACATGCATCTTCAGTCTTGTACTTCTTCTCAAGCGCATCTCATAGTTATTTCGAAGTATGCATTGCACTGTGCACATTGTACAATAAGTCATCCTCTAAAGCGCATAAAATATTGCCTTTGCAAAGAAAATTTGCCTATTTTCACACCTCAACAATCATGAATTTCTGCATACCAAATGTGGTAAGCCAGAAGAACACCCTTTGCTGTCAAAAACATTTCCCACGCCTTCAACCAGTTTTTAGGAACTTGAAAAGAAAAATTAATATTTTTCAGAATCTAATCATATTCCATAAACAAACTGTTTCCAATTTTATTTTATTTTTTTGAAAAAAAATTAGCCAAAATCTATGGCCAAACGGGAGCCGAAAGCGCTAACTAACATGGCCATTTTTGCAGATATTATAGGTGTGGAGGCTAGTAGATTCATTGGTAATGGAGGGATGATACCACCAGAACCTATTTGCGAAAAACTCAGCTCTTCATTTAAGGGGCAATGCATCATTCCTCTAGATTGTGATAATGAGTGTAAGAGAGAAGGAGATATTGAGGGCAAATGCCTCTGGAAAGGATGGCACAGGGGATATGCTTGCATTTGTGTCTATGCTTGCTCTTCACTCAAATCTTCAAATTCCACAACCTAGATGTTGCTTTTGATAGCTTATTCAGAATTATAGGTGAATTTGTCCCTGTTGCTTCCTGCATGTGTGTACTCATATTGGTTTGACAATAAAAGAGGAGAGTTCATGAAAAAAATAACAAGTGGACGGGCAACTGATATTTTTGGAAGTTCATACACAAGTGCACCGATCTTCAATATATTATGCTGGAACATTCCGTGTGTAAATAAAATAGTAGCTATTTTTCAATGACTTTACAAACGCTGACTGTTTTTGATTGACCAGTCTGAAAATTGGCTAGCCTGTTCTATTTGTACGTGAAAGGTCTCATACTTATCATCGCTATCTAAAAGCTTAAGCTTTTCAAGTGGACAATCCTCTATCAGTTTAAGCTTTTAGATGATGTCAAACACAATTTTAACAATAAGCATACTGAAGAACAATTCTGTAAAATGAACCAAAACAACATGATCAGCTTCTCTACTGCATTTAACTTTATGATCATAATTCAAAGGAAGAAGACGAGATTATATGAACGTACCAATAAAATGTAACAAAAATTAGCATCATAAAGTGCCTTAAGACAAATTAAATCCAAATCTATAGAGCTCTATTTGAGCTGAATTCGCGATGAAGCAAACACTACGTATGAAGAGGATAAAACAAATGATCCATATATAAGAGCTAGATGAATCCTCTTCTGCACATAATCCTGTTAAGCGATTTCACTCTGAGAAACCCAGCCACTGTCTTCCTAGTTTTCGCTTCAAGCACCAGAACAGTTAATCACATAGCATACCTCACATTCAACAAGGGTAATCAGACAAAATTTCAAATCTCCAGGACTCCAGCGCGATTATTCTTTTGCAGATTGCTTAGCACCAACAGCAAAGAATTCTGTAATGACTTCAAGGGGCATGCCTTTTGTTTCAGGAACCTTCAGGAAAACAAAGACCCAAGCGATGGCGCATACAATAGCATAGATGCCAAAGACACCAGCAAGTCCGATAGAGGTTAGCATAACAGGAAGTGAGTAGGTGACAATAATGTCTCCAAACCAAAATGTGAGAGCACATATAGCGATACATAAGCCGCGAACACTGGTAGGGAATATCTCGGAGCAGAGGATGTTAGGGATTGGACCGAAACCTGTAACGAAGCAGCAAAAGTAGACCACAACACTAATGGTGGAGATCACAGCATGTGTGACAGCGCCCATGGTAATTACGTTGCCTAGGACTAGTACGATCAATGAAACCAACAGAACAGGCAAAGTGGCCAGCAGAAGCAACCTGGAGAAGACAACAGATAGTTACATTACTCATAAGTGGAAAATATTACCTGTATAAAGTTGAAATGATTGTCTGATTAGAGTTAGCATCAAATTTGAAAACAAGTTTAGCTGGTAATATTCTTAGTTTGTATTAACACCTTATTCAAACCCCGTCTAAGGTATGAATTCCAAACAAGTGATACGGAAAGGCATGATATTTGTTTTATTCCAGTTTCGCTAAGATTATGGGAATAAGAGAATAAGCGTTACCGTCTGCCAGCAATGTCCATCAGTCTCATTGCAATGCCTATACTGGGAAGCATTAACAAAGTAGTGACGGCACTAATGAGGAAAGATGCTGAGTCTGAACCAATACCCAAATTTGATAGCAGAACTCCTACTCCTGCTTGTTCAAGAATTTGAGGAGTGTAGTAGAGAACCCCGTTTATACCAGAGAACTGCGCACGGGACAAAACAGAATCAGTAGTGAGTAGCCCTTCGCATCAACAACAATAACAACAACAAAAGCAGGAATAACAACTCTCTCACTCCCAATCAAGTTGAGTCAGCTATATGAATATTTTTTGAATTTTACACAAATGTAGAGAAATCAGCTTTATAAATACTCTATGTACAGCTTGTTCTATTTGAAACCATTTAATACTAGTCAATGAGTTGTCTTTTATTACATATTAGGGGTTCTCTAAACTAGAGAACCCCTAATATGGTAGTTACTGTTTGATATTATTGCATGTCATTTTATGTATAATTCTTATGTTTAGATAAGAGGGGTTGCTCTGATGGTAAACAACCCCCGCTTCCAACCGAGAGGTTGTGAGTTCGAGTCTCCCCAAGAGCAAGGTGGGTAGTTCTTGGAGGGAAGGATGCCGGGGGTCTATTTGGAAACAGCCTCTCTACCTTAGGGTAGGGGTAAGGTCCGCGTACACACTACCCTCCCCAGACCCCACTAAGTGGGATTATACTGGGTTGTTGTTGTTGTTGTTGTTGTTGTCTTATGTTTAGATAACTATTTATGCAATTTCTGCCGGAATTACTAATGCTCTTTTGTTTTTGTTTTTGTTGTTGCTTTCCCTTTCCTTTTCTAAGCCGAGGGTCGATTGGAAACAGCCTCTCTACCCTTTGGGTAGGGGTAAGGCTTGTCTACATATTACCCTCCCCAGACCCCACCTTGTGGGACTATACTGGGTAGTTGTTGTTGTTGTTGTTTCTAAACTAGAGGTTCTAACTAAACCCCTAACTAGAGGTTCTAACTCTCACATTTATCCCAGCAGGCATATAAATCTCTCGAACAAACTAAGTAGACTCCTAGCAAATACTAGAACCTATGTAACCGCTCTAACATGAGTAGCATCAAATCATCTAGTTAATATTTGCTTATACGGATCTTTTCTTCCATTTTATTATGCTCTTTGCCCAAATCCTCAAGGACAGAAGTTTAATTTTTAGCATAAGACATGGAGGTAAAACAAGATATCAGTTGAAAGTTAATTAACTAAGAAAATTTGCAGACACAACCAAGTGGAAGAGCTCTCCTCTCATTGATGACTCTAAGCAATTGCTATATATGTGAACATGGTCCAATGAGGACTTATCTAAACCCAATGCACCAAGGGGAAGTAAATTGTCCTATATGAAGGTAAATTTGCTGGACTTGCAATGATGTATGTTGTGAAAAGATTGGTGACAGCCAAAAGCATCCCCAGAAAATTTGAACAGACAAGACATATACATATTGCCGTCTTATTGAAGGCCAAAGAGAGATCATGACACATCCTGATAACACAGATCAAAGAAAGTACTCCCAACACACATCCACTTTTACCCTTAAGCTGCAACCTACATATCCTGATGCTCCCAGGGCCACAATTGCCAAATACAACACAAGCATCAGATATAGAACGATGACAAATTTCGACTAAAGAAAATTATGGTAGTAAGAATTAGGATTTTCAGCTAAAGCATAAGAATCTCGGTTTATCACTATGTACAAATATTGTCTTTGTCTCGACTCAATGTTCGCTCCATAATGAACTGTGCAATAAATGGTGATCGGTGTATCTCATTTTACTCAACATATGTCAATTAGTATCCGTAATTCATATACTTTCTGATTTGAGCATTAGAGTAGTACACGTAAAGCTTAATGTCAAGCCATTTCCCAACAGAATAAGCAGCAATTCCTTGGCAAGAGATCTATGGAAAAAAACCAGTGTCCTTTGATTTTCTTTAAATGTCAATGATTATTCTGTAGTTAGTACTGATTACTTATTCCATGAGTAAGACACTAACATATCGCAACTATCCTTCACTAATTTCTTCTATGAACCAAGCTAAAACTAGGTAAGATTTCTGATGGTTCTGTTCCATATTCCGGAAATATCATATGTTCAGAAACTAAAACAACATAACCCCTTTACCTGCTGAAGTATTTGAATTCCAACTCCAACAATGAGAGCGTGCTTGACTCCTGGCTCAAAAAGAGCTCTCCAGCCTGGGCCCTTTGTAATAGGTTCAGATTTTTCAACTGCTTCCTCGATAGACTGTTGAGCCAATATGCTCTCTGTTCGAAGAACAGACTGACTCACTAAAGCAGCAGCATGTATGAATTCACCTTCTGCAGGAACATCACAACCTGGAAGGGAAACAATGGATCCACGCCGTGATCCAGCACCACCCTCCTGATGTAAATAAATCCTTTTCAGTGCTCCTTCCTTTTTCTCATCTTTTCTATATGCTAGCTGCCAACCACCACCTATACCCATACTTGTTTGTTCTCCACCATTTGCAGTAGTGAAATTGCTACCTTGTCTCATGCTTAATGAGGTTGGAGGCCCTTCTGCACCTGTCCCTTGTCGTGAGAGCAATGGACTCCTCAGATTGTCATCAGATTCTGCCCCAGAAGCATCGGACATATGCTTGTCACCATCCCTTTGACTTTCTTCATCCCAATTTTCATTTTTAACTTGATTCTCTGCTACATTGAACATGCTGCCAAAATTTGAAAAGAGCATGCTGCGCATACTTCCCATCTCTGGTAGCTTCTCGTGGACACTGCCAAATAGAGTGACCATCGGATCCATAAGAGTACTTTGATTCGCCACGCTCCCATGAAGGGAGACCAGACCAAGAGTACTTTGACCAGTCACAGGTTTGGCTATCCATGAAAGCCCCTCTTCAGCTCCATATAACTTGATCCGATCCTTCTCTTCTGCATGTTCCTGACTGTCAGCAAGTTCATCGTCTGGACCAATTATGTACTCCTCTATAGACACTTCGCCTCCAGCACCCATGCCTTCCATCAGCAAGGCCATTTCACCTGCAGATGGAAAAGAAATGTATGGAAAACTGTAATTTGTATCTTCCTTCCTATTGTATCTTCATAGTAGATCGCTTAGAGAGGAGGGGCATAAGTTCTTAAAATTGTGTATGTTAAGTTAAGCATGACGATAGGTTCCTTGCTTGAAACATGACTAGATTGATGGCAGAATGACATATCACAAAACCTAAATGCGTTTGAGAAATAAAAAGCTTAAGAAGTAAGTTATTTTTGTAAAGAAAAATGAAGGCATACCAGAGACATCATCCCTGCCACGTAATCTCTGTAAAACTTGTTTAGCCTCTTTCATCCGACCTTTACTAACAAGCCACCTTGGAGATTCAGGCAAATAAAACAAAGCCAAAAAGAAATAAGCAAGAGAAGGAATTGAGAGAATCCCAAGCATTAGCCTCCAACTTGGTGATTGTGTCAACGACACCCCAAAGACCATGCAGTATGAGAGAAACATTCCAACACATCCAGTGAACTGAGGAAAGGTATTCAGACGCCCTCTAATTTCTGGTGGGGCAGTCTCAGATATATAAACTGGAACAAGCGTTACAGCAAGACCAATACCAAATCCATCCAATAGCCTTGCTAGAAGCAACACATAAACATTTGGAGCCCACAACATTACTAATCCGCTGAGGAAATAAAGGACAGAAGAAATAATAAGCATTGGACGCCGCCCAAGCATATCAGACACAGGTCCAGAGAAGGTTGTGATCACGGTTGCTCCAATTAGTGACATAGCAACAATTAGACCTTCTATGGTTGGCTGAGTTTGCAAATTGAATTCCTTCTTTATGTAAAGTACAGCTCCTGAAACATATCATACACAAAACAATAATCATCAAAAGCTATGCAGTGATGGGTGTACTAGGAATTACCGTGAATTCCCTAAAGTCATACAAAAAACTACACCTTCGTCCCAAGTTTGGCATTTAAACTATCTAAGTCCAAATATTATACAGAATAAAATAAAAACTAAAATTTGAAAATCAGTGAAGTTCTCTATATCATCTTCTGGCATAAATCTCTAACATGACAAAAACCGGGAAAAGGCTGTATTTTTTGAGAAAACAAAACATAAAGAATAAACACCAAGTAAAGAACATTATATTAACTAGAAAATACCTGCTATTGTTGCATTGTCCCATCCTTGCAACAAGTTGCCAATGGCAGCAGCAAGCGCAACAAGCACAGCTCCACTCATCCTTAGTAAATCGAATCTTTTGTGTTATGTGGTAAAACTGAATCCCCCCAACTTCTCCTAACTGCAGAAGCACCTAGAATCAGAACACATAAAAGATTATAGCAATAAGAGCAGATGTATAAATTGCGACAAAAATCAAAATGATAAGGGCAAAGATCACTTTTGGCCTGCGGCCAAAACTATTTGCATCCGGTAGCTGCAAGAGTGTATAAAATTTGTATATTTTTGTATATAACATACAGAGATGTATATATATACAAATAACATACAAAAAATATACAGTGTCATTTTCCCAAATGATAACTTCAATTATTCAATGCAAAAATTAAAAACAATACATGATCATATTCCAGAATGAAACCAGGAAGAAAGATCCTATATAAGGCTTCAAGAATCCAAGATATAGATATCAGTAATCCTAGAACAATTTCTGAACCCACTACTAAATAAAGGAACAAAAAATCCATAAGAACTAAATCATCATATACTTATAATCAGCAAAGAGAGCATAAAGAGATATCCAATTTGCATATTCTAAAATTGGTAAAGAAAAAACTCCAAGACTTTTGGATTAAAATAACTTTGGCAAAAGATTTAACCATATTTGATGCATAGCACATGAAGCATCCAAACGGGTGAAACAAAACTAAAGCATCTTTCTTTACACTCACAAAAAGAAGAAAAAATTGATATATTGAAATAGATCACAGAAATGAATAATTATTAATATGATACATGAAAATGGAACAAACCTGGGAGACAGAATGAAAGTAAAGGCTACCAAATGTGAAAAAGTGAACACATTAATAAGTTGGTATTTTTGTACCCTCAAATGTAAAGCTCTAAAATGCCTATAAATATATAGACAATTTGTCAGGTTTGTAAAATCCCAATTACCAAACAGAAAACAGAGAGCTGTACTTTTGTTTTTCTCTTTCTTTCTCGTTGGGAAAGAAAGAAATAAATTTTAAAAATTGGGGTTAATGTTAATGTAACTCAGGATACAGACAATGCCACCATATGGGAGAAAGAGAAGAAAGAAATGGCAGACAAAGAGAGAGAGATGGGATCGTAAAAACTAAGGAAGGTGAATGGGTGATGTGTTGTTTTTGGCCTTACACAATTATATACTCTTACTTGGTTCTCATTATTACAATTATGAATTATGGTACTTCATTCATAGGAAAAGATTCGGAATTTTCTGCGTTTTCACTGTAACTAATTGACGTCTGACGCTGACACTTGTCGGCCTGGTCGCGCCAGGGATATTCCTTTTTTTTTTTTTTAAATATTTTATTTCTCATATATTCTTTGGCATTGTCTGAGACTTATGGATCGATTGGTTAGTGCGATAAAAGATAATAATTTCGGGCTCAAATGTAAAATTATTTTATTTCGTATTTGATTGTATGTTTTAATTCGAAATTAATAATCCTGAAATTAATTATACTACAATTATAATATTACTCCTATCTCATGTTGGGATGGAATAATAATTATGGGATAACTAATTACTAGATAAATCGCTAAATGACAGTGATGCGCATCTCCAAATTTCTTCTTCCAAAGTCCTTAAAAAATTTAATATTAAAATTAAAAATAAAAGTTCATCCAAATTTATCTTATATAAATTAAATACATATTTAATAGTATTATATTACGTATATCTTATTTTTAATGCAATGAACCAAATATACAATAAAAGTATATTTATTAAATAATATCAATATTATTTAATTCTCATATTATGATTCGTCAATGGAATAACTAGTTCTCCAACCAAACGACTCTAGTATTCATGATAATTTTAATTTACACTCAGATTTGTATGTTAAAAATGTTGATTTATCATGGTTACTACTTACCGATAAAATTAAAGTGATTTAATTGGTTGATATTATTGATTTGTGTGATTATCTCATCCAAACACCAAAATAATTAGAACGAACATATTTATTGTTAAAATTAACGTATTGATCACGCCCAACTATGCCTCCTAAGAGGTCTAGCGGTCGTTGCAAATATAATTCGGTTTACAGTCCGGAGTCGAATACCACAGGAAATTAACCTATTAATCACAGCCACTAGTTTCACAAGAATCCAAGTAATTAACCTTCAGAAATATAGAATAATGGGTTGATTGTTCACTAACTAAAAGCAAGGCAATCAGAAAGCTATAACTTTTAATACTAACAAAGTAAATATTGTAGACAAGATTGGAAAGGTCTCGAGTTTTGACTTCCCCTATTGTTGGAATTCTCTCAACTACGTTTTCTATAATTTTGCCTAAGTTTTCTCTTTCGATCGTGAATACTCTGAGTGTTGTAGCTCTCTCTCGAGCAATTACCATAATTTACTAGACGTATTTGTAGACATCAAAATTTTAAGGGATCAAGCCAAATCCTAAATTAAAGATACTACATGACTCTAGAAATCCAAGGAGTCTATTAGAAGTCTATTAGGGTTTTTTGGAGGTTACTCTACCCTAAAGCCTAACTCACACCTATATAAAAGGGATACATATTCCCTTGAAGAAGTGTCTCAAAATCCCATAAACTCACAGGATACTCACAAAGAGGCCAATATGGCGGGATACTTCTTGACAATGAAATAGTTCAAGAAGTCGGAGATCAAATACATCCAGGAGCTCTGCATCATCCTTACATTTGAGAAATACGCTAATTACTAAGATTATCAGGAGAGAAGAATCAAGGGAGAAATAGAATTGTACCCATAATTATTTTATCAATAAAATTATGTTTCTTCATATTTATTTTGCGATTGCAATTTATTTTTGTATCACATATAATTTGTTGCAAATAAATTGGCACGCCCAGTGGGACAAATTTTGCCCTTCATCTCTTCCTCCTGTAAATCAAAAACTCCAAGTTTAAAAACTATTGTTGCGATTGTCGAGTACTTCAAGTCTCATCTTAAAATTTGGCAAGCCTACACCCCGACAAATCTTGAAGGTAGGGGCATTTGTAGACAACAAAATTTTAAAGGATCAAGCCAAATCCTAAATTAAAGATATTACATGACTCTAGAAATCCAAGAAGTCTATTAGAAGTCTATAAGGGTTTCTTGGAGGTTACTCTACCCTAAAGCTTAACTCACACCTATATAAAGGGACATATATTCCCTTAAAGAAGTATCTCAAAAATCCTATAAACTCACGAGATACTTACAAAGAGACCAAAATATGGCAGGATACTTCTTGACAATAAAATAGTTCAAGACGCCGGAGATCAAATACATCCATGAACTCTGCATCATCCTTACATTCGAGAAATCTGCTTCAGCACTCGAATCACGGAGATTATCAGGAGAGAAGAATCAAGGGAGAAACAGGATTGTACCAATAATTATTTTATCAATAAAATATGTTTCTTCATATTTATTTTGTGATTGCAATTTATTTTTGTATCACATATAATTTGTTGCAAATAATATTCTCTCAAACTACGCTAGCTGGCACTAATTTACCATTCACTATGATCACACCAAGGTTTCGTTATCTCTAATACCGCCTTTAAAGCCTGTGTATTGATCTCTCAAATACGTTAGGAGTGGTGTTGTTTAACAACTACTTAAACGCGTACTCTCTTTCGAGTAGTACACACTAAATAGGAACAGTGAATTGAGGGCACTTCAACCAATAACAATAATAATATAGTTGAACAAGTAAAGAAAAGTAACTGGCGCAAACTCAACAGAAAAATCACCATCCAATAGGTTCCATCAAACTCTAGATTAGGAGTTAGCTACTCATACTCATAGTAACAATATCCCAAGTGTTTTGTATAAATAAATTACTAAGTAAATATTAAGGAATGTATAATTGGTTATTCTATCTCCCAACGAGTGTTCCACGATCTACTCTTGCATCCGGTCGCAAATATTCCTCCAAAAGTTGTGTTTAATGTTTATTTATATGTGTAGAAAAAACCCTAAACGACATAACCCCAGTCCAAGTCCAACAAAGAGACGAAATAAGTCTGCAAAATCCAGATCAAGCTCGCCTCAGATCGTGCCTCGCGAGGTAATACGCAAGATGGACATTGCCTCAAACCATGCGACGCCTGCCTCCATGCGAGCTCGACCTCGCCTTATCACTCGCGTCGCCTGCTCCAACGCGAGCTCAAGGGCTCGCTTTGCCTGCTGCTTCATTTCTTTCGTTGCTCAATTCTTTCTTTCGTCTTTCTAACTGTTTTCGAGCACTCTTTATACTTTACATATTCCTTTTGCTCTAATTTCATCTCTAATGCCCCTATACATTAAATCGACTCCGTCACGCATAAATAAAGTATAGTTTAACATTAAATCACTAGATAAATAATGTACTAAAATAAAAAAATTATAGCCACACATCAATAACCCATACTTAAAAATTGCTCGTCCTCGAGCAAGCAAACTACACTTAAAGACACAAACTTTTTAAGCAGTTCCCTTAACTCACCAAGAATCTTTAAAATAGATTAAGCACAAAGGTGTAACATCCTCACCTTCAGATTTGACTCACAAATACCACGCTTTATTCACAATTCACTTACTTACTCTAACATGGAGGTCAGTGACACTATCTTTCCTTTATGAATCACATGCCCTCACCCAACAAAAAGCTTAGTTCCGCCCATAATGAATTTCAAGAATGTAGGAACTCAAGACATGAAAAATTCACTCGCTCTCATAAATAACATTCATATATCACAAATTATGTACCATAGGCTTGTTCGTAGTATAATACTCTACTAATCGAGCTCACTCAGTCTAGGATCAAGTAGGACTTTAACTGGTTATAATGTAGGCTGCGGCCGGGTAGCATACATTTGGATATGAGTGACTAGAGCTCTATTAAGCACTTTAATACGTATACTTTAACACTCAAGCCCATGCTTATTTCAAACCAAAACTCCACATTTACTTCAATTTATATCATCTCATACTTCTTTAAGCACAATTACATCCCTAGCCACCACCATCAAGAATTATTTTTTATATAATAAAACTATATATATATATATATATATACACACACACAAATTGTCTTTTTTTTTTACTTTTCTTCAATCCATGTGGCTTTTATTGATACATTTTTTTTCAACACGGTGCTCATTTCTCCTTATTTCATTGGTTCCATTCAAAAGCCAAACCACCATCCTACACTTTAACTTTTATATCAATCATCACAATTCAAGTGCTCATAAGAGCTGAAAAGGTTCAAATATATGGTTAATTCAAATAAAGGGGTAAGGCTTGTAATGTGGTTGCAAAAAAATGGGATTATAGGCTCAAAGGAATTAACAACGTTATGACATTCGGGCGGGTAAACTCTATATATATTTGGTCAACAAAGAAACACCTATATCACTTCCCAAACTAAACAAGACTATTATTTCACTTTGCACATATACGAGGCAAGTTCTAGACATCAACTGCAATGCATAGAATACATACAAATCTCACACATACATGGCACATAACTCACTCAAGATTGGTTTTATCACGACACTCCAGTCAAAGCAGTTAAGCAAATTTAAGAATCTACGGTTTAAGGTACTTATACTAGAGTCAAATATTGAGCCTAAGCAGCTAGAGTACTCACTATTTTCAAGGCATAACAAAGTCAAGAGATATCGTTGCAATTCAATTCATAGCCTGATGGTTTCCACTCCTAAAAATTGAAACTAACTACACTCGGTTCAAATAAAATGTTTGGAAAATAACCACGGCCCAAAGAAAAACCAATGGGGAATTACTACACTACCTACAAGAAAATATTTTTGGTTTTTCTCTTTAGACTTAATTCTCTCAACAAAAATTGTGTAGGAGATCCATCATCGGGAAGAGTCAAATTTTTCTATTTTTTTTCTTCTAAAATGCTAATGTCATTATCCAAAATCCACTAAGAATCATGATGGAGCCGGACACTATTGTTAGGCAAGCCAACCAAAATTTCTTAATTAAATTCTCATTTTTGGACTTGTTTAAATTCATTCCTTTATATATATTAAACCATAAATAACGAAATCCTATGAAATAGGGTGAAGTATTTAGCAAATTTAATATTGAACAACCTCATAACCATTTCAGAACTCGGTGTCACACATGAGCTATCACTAAGAAATAATATAATACAATAACTATCTGAAATACAGATGGAACAGAAGGTAATTATGGAAATCTGAAAGAGACTCTGTCAGCTGTGGGTCATCTCGAGAAGTGCAGCTTACCGAAGTCTCCGTATCAACCATGCTGGTACGTCCACTAAGCCGCTAGAGATGCATATGCATGTGCAACAAAAATGTACAACAGGTGTAGCATGAGTACAAAGATAGCGTGTACTCAATAAGTATCCCACCTAATCTCTAAGAAATAGAGAAGAGAGGTCGTCTTCGACACTTACTAGTGGTCCAATAGTGATACATCAATAATATGACAAATCGAGGATTTATATAAATGTGATTATAATTCAATAGACTGAAACATGTAAACAATTCTTCATATTTATGTGAAATTTCCAAATTTTCCTTTTGTATCATTTATACATATACTCTCAAGCCGAGAAGAAACAATATAAACTTCAGTAAGTTTCAAGGCAAGCATTATAAATATGCGCAAATCATGTCGAGGACGTACGGCCCGATCCAACAATATTTAAACTATGCACTGTCAGATGGTCAAATGGCGTGAACCATAGATGCATCTATTACCCCTCTTGCGAATCATACATGCGATGCGGTCATATATGAGTAAGCAATCACTCTGCTCGCAAAATATACATGCGACATAGGTACACATAAAAACACACATTTTAAAAGTCAATCAAGACTTCATCAGGGAAGCGATTATTCAAAGAGGTGAAACCTTCTCTTTTAAAAGTCAACAAATATGAAGTTTAATCTTTTTAGAAATTTATTTAATCATTCGATGTGATCTAAGAAATTCAAACGGTCGATAAGATTACAAACATTCCAAGTATAGCATGCATTCGGGTCCTAGACTACCCGGGCATAAACATAATAGTAGCTACGCACGGACTCTCGTCACTTCATGCGTTCGTAGCCCTCACAAATAGGAGCACATAACCAATTAACTCACCTATGAGGACAATTTCCTCTTACAAGGTTAGAAAGGAGGCTCACCTTGCTCCGAAGTTTCATAACCGGCCTTCCACGCCTTTCCGAAGAGTCAATTCGATACACAATGCTCCAAAACTAACAACAATTACGAAATTCCATTAATATACGATCAAATACTCATATCAATCCAATTTATAACAATTCCTAACCCAATTGAAAAGTTGACAAAATTGCCCTCGGGCTCACGTGCCCGAATTCTGAAATTGTTTGAAGATAAAGTTTACACATAACCTTTCGAACTCAAATATATAATTTACTCTCAACTTTCATATCCAAAATTGTGGTCAAATCTAAGAATACTGATTTTCTATATTTCCCCCTCGAACCCCAAGTTTCTACCAATTTATATACTTTAATCCGCCATAAAATCATGTATTTAACTTACAAGAGGTGAGATTAACTTACCTCATAATTGATGGTGAAATATCTCTCTTCACATGCTCCAAAATGGCCCAACCCAATTGAAAAAATAAGAGAAAAAGAACCAATTCTATTCTTTTAAACTACTCACTGCCTCCAGCCTTTTCGTACCTATGGTCTCTCGGCCGCTTCTGTGGTCCCGCAAGTGTAGATCAAACACCGCTTCTGCGGCCCAGGGCTCCCAACCCATCCTTGCTTTCGCGTTCTCTCCTCCGCAGGTGCGGTCTCGCTTCTACGGCGAGACGACCGCATTTGCAGTCCCAGCTCTCCCCCATCAAACCGCATCTGCGACCTTAGAGACGTTTCTGCGACTCCGCACCTGCGGCCAAAACCTTTACACCAAATATCAGCTGCATCAAACCTTGTCCAAATTCTATTCTCAATGTGTTAACCATCCGAAATCCACACGAGACCCCTAGGACCCTAACCAATCATACCAACCAGTCCCAAAACACATTACGGACTTGCTCGAGGCCTCAAATCATATCAAACAACGTTAAAATCATGAATCGACCTTCAATTCAAGCTTAATGAACTTTAAAATTTCAAACTTCTACATTCGATGCCGAAACATATCAAATTATGTTCGATTGACCCCAAATTTTGCACACAAATCATATTTGACATTACAAACATGCTCCAACTTTCGGTATCGGAATCCGACCCCGATATCAAAAAGTTCAATTTCGGTCAAACTTCTCAAAAACATTCAAATTTTATCCTTAGCCAAATGACTCCAAAACGACCTACAGACCTCCAAGTTCACTTTTGTTCGCGCTCCCAATACTAGAATCACCATACGGAGCAATTTCCAGTCTCGGAATCCCAAACTGACATTGATAACATTGAAATGCACTTTAACCCAAACTTATGAAATTCCTCCAAAATTCTAACTTTCACATTATGTGCTGAAATATTCTCGGGTCCTACAAAACTCGATCCGAACATTCTCCAAGTCTAAAATCATCATACGAACCTGCTAGAATCTTCGAATCTCGGTTCCGAGGTCTTTTACTGAAAAATCTAATCTTAGCCAATTCTTTCAACTTAAAACTTTCGAAATAAGAATTCTCTCTCTGAATTAACTCCAATCTTCCCGAAATTTAATTCCGACCATGCTTATAAGTCATAGTACCTGAAGTGAAACTACTCATATCTTTAAACCGACGTGCTAGAGCTCAAAACAACCGATCAGATCATTACATCTAAAACGACACTAACTAAAAAATAGAATAACTAAAACAAGACTAATATTTACAATTTACCACCCCACACTTATTTCATGCAATGTCCTCAGTGCATAAACAAATTGACAAAACAAGAAAAAATGAGTAAGGTGGATGAAAATCTCCCTGATCAAACTGCATAATCGCCTTCCTCCTCAGAGGCTACAACTTCTCGTCTTGTGCTTCTTTCTCATCATCATCATTATCCTCATCATCTGACTGCTCCGGCTCAGCCTTGGACTGCTCAGGTGTGTTGACATCCTCATCCTATGGAAGTCTATATCCATCACCCATCCCAAAGCATGAGCATTGAGCGGGAATTACTGCTCTAATATGGCTATCTCCTTTGTAGTGTCCGGCCGTCCCCTTATCCGAAGCTGCAAGTTCATCATCCCATATAAATGGGCCATGAAGCTGTCATCGTGTGCATTGCGCTCAGCACCTGTCAGTGAAGTTCTGGTACCATCCTCCTTAGTGTCGGGTATTAATCAATTTCAACCATACTTGTGCTTTTGTCTTCATATTCTTCTTTGGGAATTTCCTATGGCGATTGGTTTTCTTATCCCGCACCCAAGCCGCCACAGAATTCACACCACAAATAGTGCGTCAGCTCTTGATATGTAGGATGGACTGACAAGTGTCCGGCGTGTATATAATTTGAACCTGTACTCTGTCAAAATAATAGTATAGAAAGGTGTCGAACCCATAAAGATTAGTATATCTATTCTATAGATGTTTCTTATTTTAATTACTATTTGAGAAAATCGGAAAGAGTTAAGTTGTGAAATAACTAACTAAAAATGCATGAGTGGAGAAATAGAAAATATTTTATTTTTTACAAATGTAATAAAAAGGTATTAGGATCCTAACTTCACTTAATACTTTTTTTATATTATTTATTCTTCAATTTCTATTTCTCATAAATGTTTTAAATGCATCTCACGATTACATTTATATATTATTACTTAAGTTGAATAATTAATTGCGCTCCTCTCGGTTATACAAATTAAGTGTCAAAATAGTAATATGAAAGAACCAGAAATATATGCTTAAACTGAAACATGTTCTTTTTTTAGTAAGTCCCTTTCGGTTACCTACTTGTTATAACTGACTATTACAATATTCGCTTCTTTTGATTATAAATACTTGTAGAATTAATTTTAACATATAAGATCTAGATGTCACTAAATAAAAGTTAACATCTATCATTACCAACAACAACAACTACCTAGTGGAGTCCCACATAGTGGGGTATGGGGAAGATAATATGTATACAGACCTTATCCCTGCCCCGATAGGGGCAGAGAGGTTATTTCCGATAGACCCTCGACTCAGAAAGACGATAATAAAATAAGAAAAAATAAGAGGAGAAAAATCATTAGTAACTCCAGTGGAAATCGTAATAATAACAGAAACATAAAAAACGAAAGATGAATGCAATGCAATAACAGTAACCATAATCCACGGCTCGGGGCTAATACAAACAACAAAAATAGTGTGGGTCTAACATAAACTGCAAGACATCTAAGACCAACCCTAATCTAACCCCGCCTCACCCCCGGAATGAAGTCAGAAAAACTTTACTACCCCTATCCTACAACCCTAATGTGTGACCTCCAGGCCTTCTTATCAATGGTCATGTCCTTGGAAATGTGCAGTCGTGCCATGTCCTCTCCCCAACACTTCTTAGGTCTCCCTCTACCTCTACTCATACCCACCACAGCTAACCTCTCACACCTCCTCACCGGTGCATCGAGGCTTCTCCTCTGCATGTGTTCGAACCATCTGAGCCTCGCTTCCCGAATCTTGTCATCCACAGGGGCGACGCCCACCTTCTTCCGAATTATTTCATTCCTAATATTGTCTATCCTAGTGTACCCGTACATCTACTTTAACATCTGCATCTCTGCTACTTTTATCATCCGGATATGAAAGTTCTTAACCGCAAACACTTCGCCCCATACAACATGGCTGGTCTAACTACAGCTCTATAAAATTTACCTTTGAGTATCGGCGACACTTTCTTGTCACACAAGACTCCAGATACAAGCCTCCATTTCATCCAGCCCGCCCCTAAGCGGTGAGTGACGTCCTCGTCGATCTCTCCGTCCCCTGAATCATCGACTCAAGGTACTTGAAGCTATCTCTCTTGGGGATGACCTGTGGCCTAAGCCTCACGACCTCGCTTACATCCCTGGACTCAGCGCTAAACTTGCATTCCAGGTACCGTGTCTTAGACCTGCTCAATTTGAAAACCTTAGACTCGAGAGTCTGTCTCCAAACCTCCAATCGCTCGCTAACACCGGCCTTCGTCTCGTCAATTAGAACTATGTCGTCAGCAAATAACATACTAAATTTAACTAAATTACTTCTTCCGCCTCTTTCGATTACAAAATTAGTAAGAAGTTAAATATAGTACGAATAGATAGACGTAAACAAGATTAAATACCACCTAACTATAAAAACAGATAAAATTTAAATAAAAAAGCTTCAGCTCAAGCATGTGAAATTTAAAAATAATATCTACTAATTATATAAAAATATTAAAATTCGTTATTCTCCTAACACAAAAGAAAGTTACTCTATACTAGAGTTAGTACTACTGATGGAAATATTCTTGTACATTACATAAGAAAATAGAAAGAAATATTCAAGAAGAATAATTTCTGCTTTTTAATTAAAAGGAGGAACCAAATAATTTCCAATATTTATAACTAAAGAAACTTAATAATTGCAGACTTCTAAAAATAGAAATACTTTATTTGCTTTCTTCCTCCCTCGTAGTCCCTCCAGCAGCTTTGTAAAATGATTTATAGATATTTCCATTACTTTTGCGTGTACAAAATTTCAGTAAACTTTGTCTATCATCTTGCCAACTTGCCAATGTTAAAATGAATTTTGACGAGAGAATGGCGTACATCAAGTCAACACGTGACTTTTGTTGATGCTAGCTTCTTTCTTTTTCATTTTCAACTTTCTTCTTCATTTTTGTTTATTTTTTTATTTATATTTTGATATATTCAATAACAAATCATACTATGCATAGTATTTTTATCTTATCAAACTCCCCTACACTTAGCATTTTCTTCGTCCTTGAGGAAATTTCTGAAATCATTTTTTTTCAAGAAAACAAATCAAGCCAGCTGTTAGTAGAATTTTTTTTCTATTACAAAAATTTTGATATCACCTGCTATTTTCATAAATTTTCTAGAGTTAATTTTTCCCTCTTGCTTATGTGTTTATCATTCTGCATAAGATCAACTTGTACTTACAAAAAAATATTCATCAATTAACTTTATTTATGATAATCATAAAATGGTGTATATTGAATGACCATAGGCTTGTCATATTTGTAAATCTCTACTAATGAAACTAGCACTAATCATAGAATCTTTTAGGAGTTTTATTGGCTTTGTATTGTAGGATAAGTGCTTCGGTATGATAATGGATATTTTTTGGTGATTGATATGCCTTTCTTAGCAATTGGAATAATGTACAAATAATTTTGTACTCATTTTCATTTTCCAACTCTTACTCACACAAGTAGGTGGAATCCATTTCACATTCGTTTGTTCGAAATATATATTATAAACCCCCTTCTTTAATCTGACCACCATTTTTTGGCTGTATTGAATTTGTATTTTCACTTTTGTTTTTAAAATTTCAATAGCTTTTTCTTGGCAAAAAATGAGCAAACTGAGCTTGTAATTCATAATATACTCGTACACACTTATTATTTATTATTATAAATTTTTTCAATACATAAGTAGAGTTATGTCAATATAATCATGCAGAAAAAAGGTTTGTTTCGAAGAATTTGTTCAGGCTCAAATGGGAACACTAGGTGTAACGATCTGACCGGTCGTTTCATGAGTTACCGCTCCGTTTTCCCCATTTATGCTTCTTTATGTGTTGTTCAGTTGTATTTCGTCATATCATGTTGGTTGTTCTGTGTTCGGAGTGGTCATGGAGTGAAATGAGATACTTAGTCTCTTATTTGGAAGCTTTAGTTAGAAAAGTCAACCGAAAGTTGACTTGTGAGTAAATGATCTCAGAACTTGGTTTATTTGGTTCGGATAGCTTCGTTAGATTATTTGGTACTTAAGAGCGTGATCGGAATATAATTTAATGGTCCGTGGTAGATTTATACTTGAATTGGCAAAATTGGAGTTTTGGCGTTTTTCGGTTGGTATTAGAAATTTTGATATCAGGGTCGGAATAAAATTTTAGAAATTGGAGTAGGTCCGTTGTATCAATTGGGATGTGTGTGCAAAATGTCAGGTTATTCGGATGAGGTTTGATAGGCCTTTTGATTGTTTGCGGAATTCGAAAGTTTTGGGATCCTTAGTGTCACGTTCTTAGTTGTTAACTAAGTACACGTACAACACTTGACAACTCGCTCACGATCTTGCACAACTTGCTCATGTTCTTGCTATGCCAAGTTAGCCTTACTACACTCAAGATCGCTAAGAGAATGGAAGAAAGAACACAAGAGAATTGTTAAAGGAAGCTTTGTATTAAAGAGAACTTGAATTATTTTCTTGGTTGATGAATTACAAATGAATGCCCTCTATTTATACTAATCACCTAGGGGCTAGTATGTAAATAGTAATTGTTCTACAAGTCCTTCCATATTTACAAATAAGTCCATCCTCTAGAATATTCTACAAGCCTAGAAGATTCCAAGGACTTTCTTAGGATTCTAAGGTCTTCCATGAGAAATCTCCATATTTCTCTAGAACCTTCCTACAAGTGCATAAATATCTAGAGCTTCCCAAGGAAATTTTACATCATTCTAGAATATTCTACCAAGATCTAGTCCCAACTTATGTAACCCTTCCATATGACAATAATATGTGTGCCAAATGGCACCTATGTGGCATGATGACATGGCGGGTCATCACACTCTCCCCCACCGAATATTGCGACGACCACGGTGCAATGCTGCAACATAAACTCTTGGATCTTATCTTTGAATTTCCACAAGTCTTCATATCATTCTCACGTGGCCTCCTCCGGTGATTGCCCTTTCCAATGGACGAGGAACATAATGGTGGCTTTTTTTCCTTGTTTTCGTTTGGCTTGGTAATCTATGATAGCCTCAATCTCCCAATCATGCGAGGTGGTGATAGTCATTGGCACTCGACTTGATTGGCCCCTACTCGGTTCATCCTTATCTTCATGATATGGCTTAAGCATGCTGGCATGGAAGACATGGTAGATCTTACGATACGATGGCATGTCAATCTTGTATGAGATATTGCCTACCTTGGCGACAATTTTATATGGCCCCTCATACTTACGAATCAAATTCTGATGCATGCCACGTAGTGCCTTGAACTGTCTTGGGTTAAACTTCACCATGACCATGTCCCCAACTCTATAATCTGTGGGACGCCGCTTACGGTCCGCAAATTTCTTCATCTTCTTAGCTGCCTTATCCAAGTAGGACTTAGCAGTGTCGAGCTGCTTCTCCCATCCTCTGGCCATATGATAAGCCCCCAAACTCTTTCCCTCGAAGGCGGCTGGTAATGAATATGGAGTTTGTGGTTGTTGGTCTGTGGCTAGCTCAAATGGTGTCCGCCCCGTGGACTCACTCCGATGTAAGTTATAAGAGAATTGGGCGATGTCTACGAGCCTTGCCCAATCTTTCTGATGCGCACTTACATAATGCCTCAAGTAGCATTCAGTAAGGCATTGACCTGTTCCGTTTGTCCATCCATCTGTGGGTGAAAACTAGTAGAAAAGTGCAGTTTTGTGCCTAGTATGTCGAATAACTCTCTCCAAAAGTTCCCAGTGAAGCTGGGGTCTCGATCATTGATGATATGACTTGGCAATCCCCAATACTTTACCACATTCTTAAGGAATAACTAGGCAGCTTCCTTAGTTGTGCAACCCAGTGAGGTAGGCATGAGGGTGGCATATTTGGAAAATCTATCCACGACTACCATAATAGTACCATAACCGTTGGACTTCGGTAGGCAAGTGATAAAGTTCATAGTCTCGCTCTGCCATGGACGCTCTGCAATTGGTAATGGCTCCAAAAGTCCTCCGGGTTATTTTTTTTCAACCTTGTCCTATTGACAGACAAGACAAGTCTGCACATAGCACTCTATGTCATCTCGCATGTGTGGCCAATAGTAGACTGACTCAACCAAGGCCCTATTGCGACGTTGGCCTGGATGACCAGCCCACATTGTATCATGACTCTCCCTTATGTTGTGACGTCTGATGTCTCCAAACTTAGGTATGTAGACCCGTCGACCCATGGTAATTAATATGCTATCTTCTACCCAAAAACGTCTCGTCTTGCCCTGGTTGGCTAACTTGATAAGTTGTTTGGCTGCTGGTTTATATTGCATGCCTTCTTTTATAGCCTCACGAATGTCCCAAGTTGCTAAAGTGATGGCAGCAAGCTTGGCTTTCCGGCTCAAGGCATCAGCTACAACATTACCTTTGCCTGTCTTGTACTATAGCACATAATCAAACTCGGCCAAGAAGTCTTGCCACCTAGCCTGCTTTGATGTGAGCTTCTTCTGCATCTGAAAGTAGCTAGTATCCACATTGTCGGTCTTGACCACAAATCTTGACCCGAGCAGATAATGTCTCCATGTACGAAGGCAATGCACAATTGCAGTCATTTCCTTCTCTCGCACCGTGCAATGGCGCTCTGTCTCATTTAACTTGCAGCTCTCAGATGCTATGGGATGCTTATTCTGCATTAGGACACCCTCAATGGCGAAGTCTGAGGCATCTGTGTGCACCTCAAATGTCTTGGCAAAGTCAGGTAATGCCAAGACTGGCTACTTTGTTGCAGCTGCCTTAAGGCCTTCAAACGCCTTTTGACAATGCTCCGTCCAAACCCACAGATTGTTCTTCTTTAGCAACTCGATCAATGGTGCAGCCTTTGCTGAGTAGCCACTGATGAACCGACGATAGTAGTTAACAAGGCCAAGGAATGATCTCAACTCAGTTACCTTTGTAGGTGCCTCCTACTCCTGGATAGCACGTACCTTAGCCTCGTCCATGCGTAGCTCACCATTGCTAATGACATGGCCCAAGAAGTGCACGTTCGATTATGCAAACTCGCACTTCTACCTCTTGATGTATAGCTCGTTCTCCCGCAAGACTTGAAAAACTTTCCTTAAGTGCTCCATGTGTTCCTGTAAGGTGTTGATGTATATGATTATGTCATCTAGGTAGACTACCATGAACTGATCAAGGTAGGGATGAAAAATCTTGTTCATAAGGGTGCAAAATGTGGCTGGTGCATTAGTTAAACCGAAGGTCATCACCAACCACTCAAAGGCTCCATATCTCATCACACATGTTGTCTTTGGCTCATCCCCTTCAGCAATGCGAACCTGGTAGTAGCCCTTTTGAAGATCCACCTTGGTAAAGTACTTGGTTTGCCCAAGTCTATCAAACAAGTCAGAAATGAGAGGTATCGGGTACTTATTCTTCACTATAACCTTATTAAGTACTCGGTAGTCTATGCACAAGCGCAACGATCCATCCTTCTTCTTCTGGAACAATACTGGTGCGCCAAAAGGTGCCTTTGATGGGCGAATGTGACCAACATCCATCAACTCTTTCAATTGTTTCTTGAGCTCCTCTAAATCGGGCAGTGCCATACGATATGGGGAAAATGCAGGTGGCTTAGACCCTAGCTCCAACTCAATCTTGTGATCCACCTCTCGCCTAGGCGGCAAGTGCTTAGGAAACTCTTCATGCATGACATCTTTGTTTTCCTCAAGCAATTTCTCCATGCAAAGCGGCAATGTCTCTTGAAAAATCTTGTCTTTCTCTAGACTTGCAATGGTTGCCACGAACGTTGGATCCTCCTTCTTGATCCCCTTGACAACCTTCATAACTGAGATTTGTGCTTGGATCTGTCCGTGTGGCATAGTCATTGTAGGTACCATGCAAGCTCATTCTCGTTCCATAACCAAGAGATGTTGGAGGTAGGGGTCGATCAAAGTATGACAATGTCTAAAGAACTCTTGCCCCAGTATGATGTCAAAGATATCCATAACAGTTACGGTAAAGTTTGCCATACCTTTCCAAGCACCCAATTTGACACCTACTCCATTAGCTACCCCACGAGCATTTTGTACCTCGGTATTCACAGTCTTGACGTGAGAGTTGGTTGGAGCAAGCTTAAATTCTGATCTCTTTGCCGCAGCCTCAATCACAAAATTATGAGTTGCTCAGTATCTACCATTGCACGAGTGGGCTTGTTGTTGATTGTGAGATCCACATACTGATTGCCACTCTCGGTAGGTTGGATAGCTAGCTTTGTGACAACACCACATAATCCGATCTTACCGAGCTGTGCGGTTCCCGAACTCTCTCCTTGCAGCTTCTCCTTTCGTTCAGGGACTATGGAGCTGAGGATCTTTAGGTCGGGATAATTCTTAAAGCCGTGTGGCCCTCCTCATATGTAGCATCCCTTCTTTTTGGTTTGTTCCTTCTTCTCGGCGTAGCCCTGACGACCGCTTGAATTTTTGGAATCTTGAGTCTTGGAGTATTGTTGATGTATCTCTTTGCCTTTGCCACGATCTCCCCCGCCTTTGACATTGTTAACCTTTGACTCCTTTCCATTGCCTTTGTCATACTTGTCATGCTTGAAATCCATAAATGACTCGGCCTCAACTATGGCTTGGTCTATATCAGTGACTTGTCGAGGTTGCAACTTCTGTTTAGCCCAATTTTGTAACTCGTCCATGAAGTGGAACAACAAGTCATCATTGGTTAGGTTAGGGATTTGAAGCATAAGGGTAGTGAACTCCTTGACATAGTTACGTATGCTCCATGTTTGCTTCAATTCCCTAAGTTTGCGCCTTTCCTCGTACAAGACATTATTTGGAAAGAATTGTCTCTTGAACTCGGCTTTGAACTGATCCCGTATGCTAATAGTACATAGACCTTTATCCACATTGGCCATCTTCCTTCTCCACCAAAGCATGGAAGTCTCGGAGAGGTACAATACCGCGTTATTGATCTTGGCCTCATCGTACCTCACTTTGCCGTGCCTGGAGTAGTTCTCCAAGTGCCAAAGGAAATCTTCCACTTCTTGTGCATCACGAACACCTTTGAACACCAGTGTTTTGGGAGCCTCGATCTTGGTCTCTCTCGTTACCACAACATTACTGGCTTCCTCGGTCACGCCAACATTGACATGTTCCTCAAGTGAATCTATTTTTGCCTTCATAGCATCGATAGTACTCAAAGCCTACATGAGTCTGCACTCTAAGGTAGTGATAGTTTGCCTTAGTTCCATCTCGGTCTGTATACGTCCCTCCAAGTCATTTTGGATACTCTCAATCTCTTCAAGAGTGTTCCCTTCAAGAACGCTAAGGGTTCCTTGAACCTTCCCCAAGCATTGGCCAAAGATCTCCACGGCGTCCATCCCCACGTTTATCTTCATCACCCACTCTTTACCGAGCAAGACATCTTGGGACTGGACCTCCATTTCATCCTCGCTCGCCTTAGTGGCAGATGATTCTTCGAATGTAAGCCTTTTGATTGACACAACCTCGGGTGGTACCTCCTGGCCCTTGTTGGTGGCATTCTTATTTTTTTCCCACGTTCACTCTTGCCAGCAGCATCTTGGATGACGTTGGCTTGGGTGTTGGCAACGTTAATTTCTCCGTCGTTCGCCATTCCCTTAGTTTAAACCTTCGCTCTGATACCACGTTGTCACGTCCTTAGTTGTTAACTAAGTACACGTGAGACACTTGACAACTCGCTCACGATCTTGCACAACTTGCTCACGTTCTTGCTATGCCAAGTCAGCCTTACTACACTCAAGATCGCTAAGAGAATGGAAGAAAGAACACAAGAAAATTATTAAAGGAAGCTTTGTATTAAAGAGAACTTGAATTGTTTACTTGGTTGATGAATTACAAATGAATACCCGCGATTTACACTAATCACCTAGGGGCTAGTATGTAAATAATAATTATTCTACAAGTCCTTATATATTTATAAATAAGTCCATTCTCTAGAATATTCTACAAACCTATTAGATTCCAAGGACTTTCCTAGAAAATATATAGGATTCTAAGGTCTTCCATGAGAAATCTCCATATTTCTCTAGAACCTTCGTACAAGTGCATAAATATCATGAGCTTCCCAAGGAAATTGTTCATAGTTCTAGAATATTCTACAAAGATCTAGTCCCAACTTATGTAACCCTTCTATGTGGCAAAAATATGTGCCAAATGGCACCTATGTGACGTGATGACATGGCGAGTCATCACATTAGGCTTGAATCCAAGGGTAGTTTGGTATTTCGGCATTGTTTTGAGTGTTACGAGGGTTGGTATGAGTTTGAATGGTAGTATGTGACTTGTTGGCATATTTGGTTGAGGTCCCGAGAGCCTCGGTATGGATTTGGATGGTTGGCGGAAGATTTGGAATTTGAGTGGAGATGCAAAATTTTCTGCTTCTATTATTTTTGGACCTGCGGATTGGGGACCACAACTGCGATGATCGCATATACGTGGGGCTGACCGCAGGAGCGGATTTAGTCGCAGAAGCGAATGGATAATCGCACCTACGAGGCCTGGGGCGTAAGTACGAAGGTTGGACCCCTTAAGTGGAAACCGCAAAAGCGGGGAATTTCTGCAGAAGCGGTAGTGCGGGTGCACTTAAGTGACCGCAGATGCGAAATCCCTGGGTCAGAAACTATATAAATTTCCCTTCCCGATTTTTAGCCTTGTTTCGCCATTTTTTAGACAAACATGGAGCTTTTTGAGAGGATTTCTAGAGGGATTCAAAGGGTAATGCTTGGAGGTAAGATTTTTGAATTCAATACTCGATTCTATGGTGATTCTTAACTGATTAGGCATGCCATTATTGGAATTTAAGGGTTAAAATTGAAGAATTAGGGTTTGAAATTGGAGAGTTTTCATTGGAGATTTGAGGGGCCATTTGAGGTCCAATTTTTATGTTCTTGGTATGTATAAACTCGTGTGAGGATAAGGATTCTAGTGATGTGATTTTTATCGAATTTCGAGATGTGGGCCCAGGGGCTGGGTTTGGCAAATTTTAGAATTTTTAATGTAATTTCATTATCTTCGAGTGGGCTTTGTTCCTTTAACTTATATTGATGGCATGAATCTGGTTTTGGTTAGATCTGGAGCACTTGGAGGCTGAGTCGAGAGGCAAAGGCATCGCGGGATAGAGTTTGGACAAGTTCGAGGTAAGTAATAATTGTAAATGTTATCCTGAGGGTATGAAACCGCGGATCTCACATGGTTCCACTACTTTGAGGTGACGCATATGCTAGATGACGAGCGTGGGGTCGCGCATTGTTGGAAATTATGACTTGGTCCACCCCGTACGACTATTAAGTCGTGTATTTGATTGAAAACTATTTGATACTATTGTGTTTTAGAAAGTATTACTATGCATGGGGCTGAATGCAATGTTTGGGCCTCATGCCAACTGTTTAGACCTTTAAGGGCTTTTTACTATTGCTTTCTCATTGTTTTTGGTTTAATATCTACAATCAGTCATGCTATGTTTTACTGATTTTATAACTCGATTCTATTTACTTCATTTTGATTCTATAAATGATATTTTAGGCCAAGCACCTATTTTACCGTTAGCTCGAGTGGCTGAAGAGATTTCTGACTGAATAGGGCCGAAGGCCTATGTTGTGATATCGTGGAATCGGGCTGCGCGCCACAACATGCTGTTCTAATTTGTGATATATGAGAGGCCGAGGGCCTGATTTATTATGCCATGAGATGGCTTGTGATAGTGCTTGGGATGTAGGAATATTAATCATGTGAGTGATGTGATATTACCCGAGGGGCTGATCTTGATTCATGTTGTTACCCGAGGGGATGGTTTTGTGGATATTTTGCCCGAGGGACGGTTTATGTTACATGTCTTGTCCGAGGGGATGTTTACATTTCTAATCATTTTTACTCACTGTTTTCATCACTCGTTTGAAATTATTGAAAGATATTTTTAAAAGGAAAGGTTTTTTAATCGAAACTGAGTTTATTTTATGAGATAATTGATTTCGATGCTGTTTTTGAGAGATGTATTGTATTTGCTGTGGTGCTATGACGTGGAATTATCTGTTTTCTTACTGCTAAGCTTTCATTACTTTTATTACTTACTGAGTTGGCGTACTCACATTATTCCTTGCACCTTGTGTACAGATCCAGAAGTTGCGGGTCTTGATAGCGAGCATTGATCGTTCATTCAGCAGGTCTTGGAGTCGACAAGATAGCTACATGGCGTTCGCATCCCTGTTATTCTCCCTCATATCTTCCCTAGATTATATTAATATTGTCTTTCAGACTTTGTTAGACTTTATTGTACTTAGACAGAGCTTGTAATTGCCCGTGACTTATGAAATACCGATGCTGGGCTTGTGATATATTACCGCACTGGTTATTTAGACTTATGTTATGAGATTTTGTTAATTAATAGCTTAAAACTGACTAGTTGGATTTGGTGTCTGTTTCAGCTGGCTTAATTTCACGATATGCGTCATCACGATCAGGTCGGTTTTAGGATCGTGACACTAGGAATTTATGTATTTTAGTGACTCAAGTGTTTAGTTATAAGGAATTTGAAGAAGGTATAATTCATTTTCTAGATTAGTGCAATTTAGAATTTTGTCTCAACAAACAAAATATGGCAAGTTCTCATAATTTTAAACACTTCAAATCATTAATTAAACTAATTGAAATCAGAAACGTTAGTACTTTATGGCTGAACTTTACGCAAGGATAACAAGCTCAAAATTCAAGAGTAAAAGAGTTATTTCAGAAAAGATACAGCAAGCGATGTTTTCATTCTTTGCTTCTCTCTTTTTTCTTTTAATTTTTTTTTGCCTCAGCTGTATCTTGACTGTTTTGAAAATAAGAACATTTCAGATTTTTCCTTTATGGTGCATTAGCCAAAAGTTAATAATTTAAGAACTATATGGTAGTATTCTAATGATTCTAGCAAATGAAATAAATCCAAACATGCATGAGTGCAAACAATTTTACACCAGCAACAATTAAAAATGAAATGTCAAAGAGAATTTTAATTTCATCATTTTCAAGACTTTAAACATGAATTTATTGAACTCATGGTATCATGTTATCTTTCTATATTAGTTTAATCCATAATGAGATTCAAAATAAATAATTTCGCCTGAGATATATTATCAATTTAATGTTAGTTTTATCGGAAAAATAAATGTACCAGAGATAATATTGTCGAGCATGTCTAAATTGTCACGACCCAACTTCACTCCAAGTCGTGATGGCGCCCAACATCGATGTCAGGCAAGCCAACACGGAAGTATTAATAAATTTTAGTTTTACCTTTCCAAAGAGGTTAACACAAACTCTAAATTTTGAATTTAAAATAGGAAATAATTAGCATCGAACCGAAATAGTTATACACTCCAAAAGAATAGTTTGCTAATGTGTGTTCCAAGACATAGTGTCACAAGTATATGGGCATCTAGTAGAATACATGAAAGAATAAATCTATCATGCTGTCTAAAACAGAATATACAGCCAAAAGTAAATAAAGATTCCATCGGACTACTGAACGATATAGGAGGGGAGCAGCTCACCGTGGAATCTCGGGTCGGATTAAGAGTATGCACCTGCCTGGTAACCAGATGTACCTGCCTCAGATCCTGTACAATTAATTACAGAAGTGTAGTATGAATATATAAACAATATGTACCCAGTAAGTATTCTGTCTAATCTCGAAAAGGTAGAGACAAGAGGTCGATTTAACACTTACTAGGGTCAAATAATATGAGAAAATGCTATACTAAGCATGGATAGCACAAAATAATTAACAACTTATAGCAAAAAGTAACAAGATCTTTCCTAGATAACATCACAATTAGCCATTTATATTTCGGGGCATATAAACAAGTTCAGTCCACAGTAATATACCGAGCAAGAAGCCGCAAGTAGTGCCGAGGTCCTACGATCTGATCCAACATAAAAAGTAAAGTGTGCACTGCCGGAGGGTCGAACAACGCAAACCATAGATACATCTATTACCCTAATCGTGAATCATACGTGACGCGGTCAAATATAATTAAGCACAACAAACAGGCACTCAGAAATATATCAAGGAAGCAATTACCCACAAAAATGTTAACTCCTCCTTAAAAGATCAAGAAAGTGATATTTCTCGTATTAGTTTCATTTACCATATTCAACATAGTTTAAGCAATCCCAATTAACCATAGAGTCACAAGAATATCACATAAAGCATGCTTTTGAGTCCTAGACTACTCGGACTTAAGAAATATAGTGGCTACATACGGACTCTCATCACCTAGTGCGTATGTAGCCCCCGCATTTCGTGGCAAATTATTCAATTATTACACCTATGGGATAATTTTCTCTTACAAGGTTAGATAGGAGATTCTCCTCGCTCCAAAGCGTACTTCCAATATCAAGAACGTGCTTAAACCCTTAATTTCGAGCGAACGATCCAAAACTAATTAAACGAGGTAGGAACTAGTCAATATAAGCTCAAGTTCACATTTTAATTATTAAAGTAATTTTCCAACATTAAACATAAGTTTCCTAAATTTCGACCCTAGGGCCCACATATCCAGATTTTGAAAATTTTCGAAGAAAGTTGTTCTCTATAACATAAGGATCAATAATATATGATTCTACTTCATTCCATAGTAAACTTAGTGGTATAATTTAAGTTTTATCAAAACCTTAGGTTTTGCTCTAATCCCATAATTTTCACTAATTTGTGTGTGTTAATCTACCCAAAACCCAAGTATGAAACTCACAGTAAGTAGAAATAACTTACCTCACAATGCTATGTTGAAATCCCCTCTTTGAAATCTCCCAAATTGCCCAGGTGTAGAGATAGAATGAAATGAATGGCCTAAGTCCCTTATTTAAAAGTTGTGTCCAGGCCTCTGATGTCGTATTTACGACTTCAGATTCGCAAATGCGAACTTGCAATTGTGACAAAATCTTCGCAATTGCGAACCTGCTTCCATTGCAAATGCGACCTTGGGGTCGCAAATACAGACCCTGTAAGGTTCGCAAATGCGATGTAATTGTCGCAAATACAACGCTGTCCATCTCTTGCCATCATCGCAATTGCGATGGTTTTCTCACAAATGCGTGGTCGCAATTGCAAACAAATTCCTTGCATTATTGAGACCTATAACTCATGATAGAAACACCGGAAAACTACGGTGTTTTTCACCCCCAACCCATGCCCGAAACTCACCTGAGCCCTCAGGGCTCCACCCCGAACACCCAGACAAGTCTAAAAATATTGTACAAACTTGCTCGAGTGACCAAATCTCCGAAATAACATCCAAAACTACGAATTCAACTCCAAACTGCATGAAATCTTTAAGAACACTCAAATTCCTATTTTTACAACCTGACGTCCGAATCACATCAAATCAATCCCGTTTCTCACCAAACATCATAGACAAGAATTAAATATTATATTTTCCCTTCAATTGATGGATTAGCTGGAGGGGTCTTTCTTTCTTCTAAGTGTAAAGGCTCGAATTCGAGCTCTCTTTTCTAGTACCCTTGACTTTCAAGGGCCAAAACTTATCCGCTAAGTCCTCATTATCGACCTCTTCTAAGTCATGAGGCAGGCTTCTAGAGGGTCTTTTGCATTCAGAGCCTCATCTTCCTCCTCCAAAATCACATCCACAGCTTCTATCAAAGACCAGTTAGCAAATTCACTTGGTCACCACATAGACTTCTGCACATTGAATGTTATTTCTTCATCGTTTAGTCTCATTTTTAGCTCTCCAGTTTCACAATCAATTAGAGCTCTACTAGTGGCCAAGAATGGTCTTCCCAAAATTATAGGAGTCTCCTCATCAACCCGACAGTCCAGAATGACAAAATCTGCTGGAAACACAAATTTTCCAACCTACACTTGTGCATCATCAAGTATACCCGATGGCCTCTTCAGTGTCCAGTCGGCTAGCTGTAGTAACATTGATGTGGATCTTGCTCTTCCAGTGCCTAAACTTTATAGATAGCCAAGGTTATCAAGTTTAAGCTTGCCTCCAAATCACACAATTCTTAGCAAAAACATAGCTTCCTATTGTGCATGGGATTGTGCAACTCCATGGGTCTGAAAACTTCTCAGCTACGATTCTCGTCACAACGACACTATAGGTCTGGGTTAGTGTAATAGTAGCCAAGTCTTGAGAGTCGAACTTGCGAGACATAAAATCCTTCATCATTTTGGCATACACAGGCATCTCCCTCAAGGCATCAATTAGTGGAGTGTTCACCTGGATTTGGTTTAGCATCTCCATGAATTTCTTCTACTGCTCATCCTTCTGATATTTGGCCAATATATATGGGAATGGTGTTGGAGTCGCTTCCTTCTTGTGATTTGTGTTTTATCCTGCTCAGGCACTACTTCTACTGTCGTTTCTTGTGCTACCTCAGTTTTCTTAGCAAGCTCTTTTTCTTTGCTTGTTCTCTCATGTGCATGTTGTATCATCACCTCAGTTAACCATGTCGAATCATCTACCTCAATAATACTGGCACAAGTGTTTCAGTTGGCCGACTTTTGCAAGCAATTTCTTGCTCTAGGTCTAGGTGTCTACCATTTTTTTAGACTCACTGCCATAAGCTATTTCAGGCCCTGCTCTTTTGGATCAACTTGTATGTCTGCAGGTAACGTCCCTTGGGAGCAATTATTCAAAGCCATTAATATCTATCCTAATTGAATCTCAATGCCTTTTATTGCTGATTCATGTGAGTCTACTCTCTCTTGCATTTTTTTCCACTGGACCCAAGTTGTTGCAGCATTCCTTTAATTTCAGACAACCCATCATTGTGTCTCACTATCTATTATTTGTTGAGGCTGTTGATAAGCTAGCAACTGATTTTTTAAGTTGTATCCATGTTGCCTTTGGTGAGGCACAAGTTGACCCTGTGGTCACACAGCTCTAGGATTACGGATGTTATTGTGCTGCTGCTGTGCTGATCTATATTGTTGATTTTATTTCCCCCAATTCTGACAACATTACCTCTGTCCTCCATAGTTGGCCACATAGTTCATATCTTCCTGATAGTGCTGGTTGTCACTTTCTGCACTCCAAGGGCATACATATGGTTGTATAATGCATGGTCTACATAAACCCCCATTAGTCGTGTTAACTATGTGTACTTGTTATTTCTGGCCTAATTCATCAATCTTTTTGGTGAGGATACTCATTTGTGTCATTAGAGTGGCCATATTCTCGGGTATGGAGTTGTTTGAGTCCAAATCCACTTGCGTGAACAACATGAGTGATCGCAGAGTCTCTTGTCATCCATCCTGAGTTTTGAGCCATTTTTATCAAGTAGAATCTTGTATTCTCTGAATGATTTGCTCAAAAATGCTCCAAGTCCGAAAGCATCAACATTGGCCTTTAAGATGTCTGGCAATCCCATGTGGAACCTCTACCCAACATCTGCTCTGGAATGCCATGATGTGGACACTTAACCAGCATATCCTTGAACCTATCCCACGTTTCTTGTAATGTTTCTGTTGGTCTCTGCCTGAAGCTCAATATCTCATCAATTTATTTGGAAGTCCTATTGGGTGGGTTGAACTTGTTCACAAATTGCTTGACTAATTTCTTCCAAGTAGCGATAGAGTTTACGGGGAGTGAATTTAGCCAAGTCTGAGCCTCTCCCATCACTGAGATGGAAATAATAACAACTTTATTGCCTTCAGTGTCATATTAGGTTGCCTTTGTGTGACACATACCACAAGGAATTTTTTCAGATGCTGCTGAGGATCTTCAATGTAAGACCTTGAGAACACTCTCTTGTTCTGCAACAAATGCAGCACGTTGTTTGTGATTTAAAATGATTCTTCTTGTATCTAAGGGATTGCAATTGCGGTTGCCAGATTTTTGGCGATGGGTTGTGCCTAATCATACAATGTTGTTTCTGGCACAAAAGGCACCACACCCTGATTGTTCGGGTCATTCGCATTGTTTTTGTTGTTTGGATTTTTTATTTCGTCATCCATGTCTGGTTCGATCTGTTCTGTTGAGTTTAGTTGTTGTTTTCCCTTCTTGTTTGCATGATTCAGTACCATGAAAACTTTCTCAGGATCTGATAATGCTTCAAAAAATTCACCAGTTCTTGAGGAGTTTCTAGGCATGCACTTGTAACACCCAAGACTACAAACAATAGAATTTCAATGTATTTAGTTTAAAATGAACAAAAATTGACTATACTAAGAATTCTAGCATTTCTTTTAACTGCAATTAATAACACCGTTAATTCCCCGGCAACAGAGCCAAAATTTGATCACGGCCCAACTATTCCTTCTAAGAGGTCTAATGATCATTGCAAATATAATTCGATTTAGTGTCTGGAGTTAAACCAAACAGGAAATTAACCTATTAATCACAGCCACTACTTTCACAAGAATCCAAGTAATCAACCTTCAGAAATATAGAATAATGAGTTGATTGTTTACTAACTAAAAGTAAGGTAGTTAGAAAGCTATAATTTTTAATTCTAACAAAGCAAATATTGTAGACAAGATTGAAAAAGTCTAGGGTTTTGATTTTCTCTATTGTCGGAATTCTTCCTGCTATGTTTCCTATAATTTTGCCTAAGCACTCTCTACCAATCGTGAGTACTCTGAGTGTCGTAGCTCTCTCTCAAATAACTACCACAATTTACTAGACGTTGTTTTTTCGAATTACGCTAGCTAGCACTAATTTACCATTTACTATGATCGCACCAAGATTTTGTTATCCTTAATCCTGTCTTTAAACACTCCATATTGATCTATCAAATACATTTGGAGTAGTGCTGTTCAATAACTATCTAAATACGTACTCTCTCTCGAGCAGTACACACTAAATAGGAATAGTCAAATGAGGCCCTTCAACCAACAACAACAATAATATAGTTGAACAAGTAAAGAAAAGTAAATGGCGAATTTATATTAAACGCAATGGAAAAAATGATCCTTCAATAGGTTCCATCAAACTCTAGATTAGGAGTTTAGCTACTTATACTCATAGTAACAATATCCCAAGTATTTCGCATAAATAAATTACAAAGTAAAGATGAAGGATTATAGAAATGAGTGATTCTATATTCCAATTAGTGTTCCATGAGTTATTCTTGCCCCTGATTGCAAAAAGTCCTCCAAAAGTGGTGTTTAATATCTATTTATATATGTAGGAAAAGCCCTAAGCGACATAACCCCAGTCCAAGTCCAACAAGGAGACAAAATAATAAGTCTTGAAAATCCAGATCAAGCTTGCCTCAGACCGTGCCTCGCGAGGTAAAACACGAGATGAACCTCGCCCTAGACCATGCGACGCATGCTTCCACGCGAACTTGACCTCGCCTTATCCCCTCGTCGCGTGCTCCAACGCAAGCTCAATGACTCGTTTCACCTGCCACTTCATTTCTTCCGCTGCTCAATTCTTTCTTTCATCTTTCCAACTATTTTCGAGCACTCTTTATACGTTATGTATTCATTTTGCCCTAATCTTCATCCCAATGCACCGACACATAAATAGACTCCATTGCGCGCAAATAAAGTGTAGTTTAACATTAAAGCACATAAAGTACATAATGTACTAAAATATGAAATTATAGCCGCACATCACGTATATAAATAATATATGTATAATTTAAATCTTTTGTGATTTTCATTTTAACTTTTTTTTTTTTTTGAACTATACATGATTTGATGTGAACTAGACTGAGACCTCCGAGCAAAAAAGAGCTTGTTTGATTTCTGAAATATTCTACGTATACACCAATGGTGCTTCACAACGTAGTAAAGAATCAAGATGATTAAATTAATCTTCACTTTAAAATGGCGACGACAAATTAATGCAAGAGAAGAAATGATAAAATTACTATAAATTAATGCTTACAAGTACGTACATTTGGACTAAGCTTGCAATATATGTCGAGAATAATGAAATTTGCTAAATATTCAGCTTTAAAAAAAAGGTAAGTTGATAGTCAATGTGAATGCCAGTGCTTCTAATCCATCTATGAATGGATAGGAACAAAAAATTACAAAGTGGAGATAACGGTTTTGTTATTTTAATTAGAAATAGCAGTAAAATGTCATTTTTTAAACAATTAAAATTTAAAAGAAATACTAAGAGTAAAAAAGAAGCACCTTAAAAGATGGTGTGTCAATAAAAGTTGGTGAAAAGTATTATTGTTATTCAGAAGATCAGATACGTTGTGAAGTAGAACTGCAGGAGTACTATTATTTAATTTAACATTTCTAAATTCGTGGTACTATTGTATGCAGCTCCAAATGATCCCATGTATTAGTAGGCACGTTATATTATACTATTGTTCTTGTCCTTTTGGATGCGTTATGATTCTTCATGTGACTCGTACATCTATTAATTAATTACTTAATCAAATGATGTTCATTAAATATATGACTAATGTTTTAAGTATCTCTCTCTCTTTCTCACTTTTTCATTCAAAAAGAGACTGGCATGCATGGTATAAATACCACAGCATATGTTATCAGTATCTTACCTATTTAACCCTTTAATACTAACTCCTAGGATTCATCGTTCGTTAGAATTACACTCGGTCCTCCCTATAACAGTATCATTTGTTTAAATAATTTGTGGCTGTTATAGATAAAAATTATTCAAAAATTAATTGTTTTTTCTTTTTCAATGTTACTTATAAAAAATAAGACAATTATTCAAATTAAAAATCTCAAAAGGTTGGCATATTGCACTAGTTAAATATTGAAGAAGCTAATATATTATTAATAAATTCATAACTAAAAATATAAAGACTTAAACTCTAAGGCATATATTTTAAAGCTACCTAAATAAATAATAAAATTCAAAATTGATGGAAGAACTTTGTAATTATAGCTTGTTTTGTAGATCTTATTCTCTTACAAGCGATAACACTTGAATTGGCGAAGATCCGTGTCCAAATTTTTAACAGAAAGGTATCCAATAGATTTTCCTTGAAGACAATCTAAGAGCTAAACAGTTAAATTTTCTATCTAAATATTTTTCTGGAATTTGTCTAATGGAAAAGATATCATGTGGAGGTCCTCAAATCTTATATCTTATGCAAGATAGAAACTTAGTTTAATGGAAAAGATTGGTGCATATTTTTAGAATCATTATTAGTAATTTTAAAGATTCTATATGATTTTATAGAGGAGTAATTTTACAAAGAGCATTCTGTTATAAATATAGATATTGTTGTCATAGGTAAAGAGTTGTTATAGAGAAGTAAAATATACCTTTAAAATCGATTTTAAGAAAAAATTAACTTTTATAATGAATGGTTATTATATGGGGATGTTATTATAGAGATGTCTGGTTATACTAGATGCCCGACCCAAAACTATACATAATTTATACATAGTGGATTCAAATCTTAATTCAACAAATGCATGAAATCATTGCATCCACTATATATATATATATATATATATTCACTTTTCCAACCAAAAACAAGTTTGTGGTGTATTTAGTTGATATTTCTCCATGCCCTTGATATCATTCCACCATCCACAATTGTTATCTTCCTTCTTTCTCTTTTTTCCCCTTCCGTTTCCACCTAAATATAGTTTAAAAAGAAAAGAAAAAGGGAATTGAAGATACTTATCTTAAAGCACATTTTTATTATTTTACCTATACTTGTCTAAATTATGAATATGAAAATGCATTCCCAAAATTTGCAGTGGAATAATTCAATAAAGTCTAGATTCATGGCTACAAAAGAGGTATTGAAGGAGAGGTACACATGGAATAACAGAATCCATTAATATCGCAATCAAGTGACATCACTATATATGTATTCTCAATTAATATTGGTGACATAATTGGAAAAGTTACTATTTTTAGCTTTTAATTACTACATGACAACAAAATATAGGAATTTATTGGAGTAAGACTTATAGGAGAATTAAACAATTCCTATTAACTAATCAAGTTGTCTTCTGTTGTTTTCATTTTCTTGACCGACAATAGTGATAATAAGGTTGCACATGCAAGACATGACCATAACGTGAGCTCTCGACAAATCGTGAGAAGTCTCTTTCTTCTATTCTTTTAACCATTAATATGTTAGAAAGTTTGTTTTGCCAGCTGTGTTATATAAGTGAACTAAATGGCGGTGATTGCTACATCATAATACAGTCAAACCTCTCTATAACAATCAAATTTATTTCGAATAATTTTGGATATTATAACGTAGTAATATTATAAAGAACATATATTATAACATTAATAAAATCTATCATTAGAGGTTGGAGAATTGAGGTCAAGATTGAATCGAAGAAGGAAGAAGAAGAAAGTTCTTGAAAAATAATCTTCAATTACAGAGCAAAAGATTACAGTGGCTAAATCAGTCTTTTATCACTGTACACATAGGATATAGTATATAATTATTTCCTAACTCTAACTAATTAACTAACTTGCTATTATACACAACTGTCACCTAACTGACTTTGTCACCCTTCAAGCCTTCAGTTGTGCAACTGTCACCAGCTATCACTTTAACCATCTCAACACCCTCTTCAAGCTAGGTGCCATGAAAATATTCAAAACACCTAGCTTGCACATTAAATGGTAATGTTGAACACTTCCAAGACCCTTAGACAACAAATCTGATGCATGTTCTTCTGTAGGAACATACATAGGATGAATCAGTCCTTCTTGTACTTTTTCTCTTATAAAATGACAATCAATCTCTATATGTTTAGTTCGTTCATGAAATACTTGATTGCTTGCTATCTACAACAACTGAATTGGAGTAGGCAATTCAACTCCCAACTCCTTGAAAACTCCTAGCAACCAAATCAATTCTGACACTGTTAGTGCCATACTCCTATACTCTGATCTGCTGAACTTCTTGCTAATGTACTTTGCTTTTTTGACTTCCATGAGATTAAGGACTTCCCAAATTTCACCAAGGAACTTGTTACTGATTTCTTTGAATTTGGACAGCTTGCCCAATCGGCATCACAATATGCTCTTGGAGTCCTCTCACCATCTGCACTCATTAGAATGCCCAATCCTAGCTCATTCTTCAGGTATCTCACTAATCTATGTGTTGCCTCTAAGTGTGACTTCTTAGGAGCTTGCATGAACTGGCTTAATGTCTGTATTGTGTAGGTTATATCAAACCTAGTTAATGTCAAGTACAAAAGCTTCCCTATGAGGTTTTGACATTTGTAAGTGCTGGATCATCCTTCAAGTTGTAGTGTGTATCATATTCCATTGATGTCAACTTCCTGTTCTGCTCCATTGGAGTGATTGTAGGTTTGGACCCTGCTAAGCCCAATTTTGTTATTAGTTCCACTGTATACTTTCTTTGACACAACAATATACCCTTTTGGGATATGCTAACTTTAATTCCCAAGAAGCATTTCAAAAGACCTAAGTCCTTGATTCTGAATGCCTTATTAAGGATTGTTTTAGCTTCTTGAATAATATCGGCATCTTCACCTGTGATAAGGAGATCATAACCATAAACAAGGATGATGACAAGCTTAACATTATTTTTCAAGGTGAACAAATAATGGTCATGTTTTCTCTGAGTAAAGCCTGCAGTAATTAGTGCCTCGGTGAGCTTTTAGATTCTACTGTCTTGAAGCCTGTTTGAGTCCATATAAGGATTTGTGTAATCTACATGCCTTGTTTCCCCTTTGACTACCAAAACCAGGTGGGAGTTGCATATAAACTTCTTCTTCAAGATCACCTTGAAGGAAATCATTATAGACATCCATTTGATAGAGATTCCACTGATTCATGGCTGCAAGGGCAATAACAACCCTAACTGTTACCATCTTAACTACTGGAGAGAATGTCTCCTATTAGTCCAATCCCTCTTGTTGACTATAATATTTTGCGACTAATCTGGATTTGAATCTTTCAATCTCCCCATTGGACTTATACTTGATCTTGTACACCCACATACAGCCGATAGGAACCTTTCCTTTCGGTACATCAACTACTTCCTATGTCTTATTGAGTACACGGGCATCAATTTCTGTTTTCATAGCTTCAATCCATTGAGGGTCCTGCATTGTTTCAACATAAGATGTAGGTTCTGCCTCAAAAGTAGCAGCTAAGAAGGATTGGTACTTTGGTGAAAGAGAGGAGTAATCTAAGTAATTAGACATATGATAAATGCATTTGGAGGATGGACTAGTCTTTCCTTGGACAAATGTAGTCATTCAACCAAGTTGGTGGTTTTGGATCTCTTAAAGATCTCCTTAGTGGAACTGGTTCAACATGATCAATTGTAGGCAATAGCTCCTTCAAAGTTATGGTGATTGGCTGTTATAGACCGAGTATCACAGGCTGGTTCAACAAATGAAGAATCATTTGTGGTAGTTGTATCATGTACTGCATCAGTTCTAACTGTTCCATGATCTACCATTGGTGCAGCTGTCCTTGAGATGTCTTCTTGAACATCATTAATCTCCAGAAATAATGGCAAGTCTACACCTCTCTTCATCGAATGGAAAGGAAAGATGGTCTCCTTGAATGTCACATCCTTGCTTACAAAAAATCGCTTTGCCTTGAGATCATACAGCCTATAGCCCTTCTAAGAGCCTGAATATCCCATGTGAACTATTGCCACAGCTCTAGGTGAGAATTCGTCAACTTTCTCTGTGACTGTGGCATAACATAAGCAGCCTATAACCCTCAAATGTAGCAAACTCGCTGGACTTATGAAACACCTCATAAGGAGAATTGCTCCCCAGAACTGAGGAATGTATCATATATATAAGATAAACAGCTGTTAACACTCCCCAGAAATGTAGTGGGATGCTCCCCTGAAACCTTAATGCTCTTGCTACCTCTAGTATGTGTCTATGTCTCCTTTCCACTATCCCATTTTTATGTGGAGTATATGGACAATTACTTTGGTGAAGAACTCCAAGACTAGAGAAGATATCTTGACATTTTTTGCTAAAACTTCTGCACAATTATCTAACCTTAACACCTTAATTTTCTATCCAAACTACACATTCACAAGTTTAAAGAATGATTTCAATAGAACAATAGTATCACTCTTTAATTTCATCAAAATTACCCAAATCATCTTGGAATGATCATCTACAAGTGTTAAAAAATATTTGTTCCCATTTTATGTTGAGACTCTATGTGGACCCCAAATATCTGCATGAACTAATTGAAAAACATCACTTGCTCTACTATTGCTAAGGGGAAAAGGTCTTCTAGTATGTCTAGCCAAATGGCATACACTATAATTATTGAGATTATAATCTAGCAAGAATTCAATTTTTACAACATCCAATTTCTTCATGACAACTACTGCAATATGTCCAAGCCTTTTATGCCAGGTTTCAGTACCACTCACTACTAGAAATCAGGTGATTTCCGTCCAAAGATTTCCGACTAAAATTGATTGGACGTACTTTCAACCGAAATCGGTCAGAAACAAGAGTATTTGGTCGTAAAAGTCAACAAGAGCCACGGGCACCATAAAATATAGACTTTCCAACTATTTGGTCAAACTTGTATATAATGTAAAAAATAATTATTTATTAAAATATTTTCAAATGTCCGACTGAATTCGGTCTGCAAATGGTCAATTATTTGGTCAAAAATAATTATTTATTAAAAAATTTATAAATTGTCGGAATTTTTTTATTTCCCGCGCAAGTCAAAATATCAAAATAATTATAACTTAGTATTTCCGACCGAATTCGGTCGGAAAGTTGTCAAATATTTTTCTAAATAATTATTTATTAAAATATTTTAATGTTTCCAACCGAAATCGGTCGGAAACTGGTCAATTTTTTATTGATTAAAAATTTTGTAAATTGCCGGCAGAATTTTTTTGTTTCCCGCGCAAGTAAAAAATATCAAAATAATTATAACTCAATATTTCCGACCGATTTCGGTCGGAAAGTTGTCAAATATTTGGTCAACCTTGCACATAATCTAAAAAAGTACTTATTTATTAAAATTAACCAATTGAAATAATTATAATTGAATATTTCCGACCGAATTTGGTCGGAAAATTACTTATATACAAATTAAAATATATTATGTGTGTGTAAATAATAACGATGTTTTAAATAAACAATATAACGTATATATATAAGCTATATTCGATATACTTTCTCTCTGTCAATATATATATATATATATATATATATATATATTGTAAATTGATAATTATACTATGTAGAAGTGTATTATAATTACTGTAAGTAGAACTGCATTAAGGTATCCCTAAGCAACGTTAACAATCAACGAACTAGTGGTATCCTTATATAAGTAACGTTAGTAATTTATTAGCCGATATATTGATAATTATATACTATATGAAAGTGTATTAATGATATTTGTGAGAAATATTTGTCATTATTTATCTCTAGATTGATAATTAAAGTAAGTGGGTGTTATATATATATATATATATATATATATATATATATATATATATATATATATATATATATATATATATATATATATATATATATATATATATAACACACATCTCAAATTGATAATTACTGTAAGTAGAACTACATTAAGGTATCCTTAAGCAACGTTAACAATCAATGAACTAGTGGTATCCTTATATAAGTAACGTTAGTGATTGATTAGCCGATACATTGATAATTATATACTAAATGAAAGTGAATTAATGATATTTGTGAGAAATATTTGTCATTGTTTATCTCTAGACTGATAATTAAAGTAAGTGGAGGTTCACACACACACACACACACACACACATATATATATATATATATATATATATTGATTGTAACGACCCAACCGGTCGTTTTAGAAAAATTACGCCCCAATCCCCAATTTAACTGTTCCCCTAAGTTCATTTCTGCTATTGTGGTTTGCCGGGAGAGTCGGTTCTGAAATTTGGAGCATTTTGGGACACTTAGTCCCTAAATGAGAGCTTTAAAGTTAGAAAATGGTCCGTAATCGGAACAGTATTAAGTCGACCTCGGAACGGGAATCCGATGGTTCTATTTGCTCCGTTGGGTGATTTCGGGGTTGGGAGCGCGTTCGGAATGTATTTTGGAGGTCCGTAGCTCAATTAGGCTTGAAATGCCGAAGGTTGAAATTTTGGCGAATCCGAACGATAGGTGAGATTTTGATCCGGGGTCGGAATGGAATTCCGACAATTTCTGTAGCTTCGTTATGTGATTTTGGATATGTCCGCAAATTTTCAGGTCATTTGGACGTCGTTTGGTCGGATTTTAGATCGTATGTGCAATTCGGAAAGTTTTAAGAAATTTAGGCTTGAATTCGATATGAATCATGGGTTTTGATGTTGTTAGACGTGTTTTGAGGATTTGAAACAAGTTCGAATAAGGTATTAGGATGTGTTAGTGTGTTTGGATGAGGTCCCGGGGGCCTCGGGGTGGTTTCGGATGGTTAAACGGGAGAAAATCATGGAAATTGCAGGTTTAGGAATTCTGCCTCTGTTGTTTTCGCCCCTGCGGAAATGGAACCGCAGAGGCGAGTCCGCTGAAGCGGAAATTGGAGCGCGGAAGCGGACTGGAGCGCAAGGGCAGTCCTTGTCCGCATAAGCGGCATCGCAGGTGCGAGGATGGGGACCGTAGAAACGGTCAGGAGACGAGTTGGGGAATTTCGCAGAAGTGGACAAGCCTCCGCTTAGGCGAGTCCGCAGAAGCGGACTGCTATTCGTAGGAGCGGAGAGTTCCGCAGGAGCGGCCTCGCGGAAGCGGCTTTAGGCTCGCAGAAGCGGAATGGGCCAGCCAGGCCTGGGCTTCGCAGAAGCGACAACATGTCACGGAAGCGGATCCGCAGAAGCGGAAAATAGTCCGCAGAAGCGGAAATCGCAGAGAGTTAATTGTATCAGAAGTTAGAAAATTTCAGAAACATTCCAACATTTGGGGTCTCGGCTTAAGAGGCGATTTGGGCAAATTTTGAGGGAGATTCAAGGGAAATCATCAGGTAATCAACTATGGACTCATCTTATGATTAGTATTGGTAATATTATGCAATTATATCATGAAAATGGAGGAATTTGGGGTAATTTATGGAGGATTTAGCCCTAGGCTTGAACTTTAGAAAATCAAGGTTTTGAATGGGCAAATGGAGTCCGAATTTGGTAAACTTTATATGCTTAGACTCGTATTGAGACAAGGGTTCCGAAAATATAACTTTCGTAATTTTTCGAGAGGCGTACCGAAAGTCGGGTTTTGGCAACTTGTGGGTTTTGGTGTATTTTGAGTTATTTTGATTGGGTAATGCCCAATTGGCCTATTTTGATGTGATTCTTTTGATTTTTATCAGATACTACACTTGTGGAGGCCGACATTCGCGGCAAGAGGGTTATTTCTTAGCGGTTTTGTACCGGATTTGAGGTAAGTGGCTTGTCTAACCTCGTGTGGGGGACTTTCACCCCTAGGATATTATTCTGATATTTTAAATGCCTTGTACGCGAGGTGACGGGTGTGTACATGCGCTGGTTGTTGATCACATACTTTACTCAAAATGTTCAATGAGCGATATTCCTGTTTTTAGCTGTTAAATTCGATATTCCTACCCGGTAGTAGTTAGAAAAGCATGATTTGATAGTATTTAACTGTCTAGTTGCCTAATTATTTTACTTGAGTTTTTTTGGTAATCGCTGGCGCTGTTTATCGGCGAAGTTATCGTTAAGCATATTATACTTCTCTCTGTGTATTCCTTTTACTTGTATTGTTGTGGACTACGGGTTCGATTTCCGAGATCCTGAGATTATTGAAATGTGGACTACGGGTTCGATTCCCGAGATCCTGAGATTATTGAAATGTGGACTACGGGTTCGATTCCCGAGATCCTGAGATTTATTGAGATGTGGACTGCGGGTTCGATTCCCGGAGATCCTGAGATTTATTGAGATGTGGACTGCGGGTTCGATTCCCGGAGGTCCTGAGATTTATTGAGATGTGGACTACGGGTTCGATTCCCGAGATCCTGAGTTATTGGTAGGGACTACGGGTTCGATTCCCGAGATCCTGAGTTATTGGTAGAGACTGCGGTTTCGATTCCCGGAGATCCTGAGCTATTGAGATATTATTGAGACATGGGTCGCGGGTTCGATTCCCGGAGACCCAGGGGTGCTGTTAATGGGACTGTGGGTTCAATTCCCACAGGTCCTGGACTTGTTTTATTGAGTTGGTTATTTGTTGTTAGCTTAATTGTAGATGGTTGCAGTAATCATTACATTGTTTTTATTTCGGAATTGTTGTCATTTAAACTGCTTATTATTATTATCGTCATTATATTATTGTTTCTCGGTAGGGCCCTGACCTTCCTCGTCACTACTCCATCGAGGTTAGGCTTGGCACTTACTGAGTACCGCCGTGGTGTACTCATGCTACTCTTCTGCACACTTTTGTTGTGCAGATCCAGGTACATCAGGATAGGCTCGTACTAGGTGATTTCGCAGCTTTTTGGGAGACCTCGAGGTATGATCCGCTACGTCCGCGGATCCGGAGGCTTTCCTTCTATTCTAATAGTAATAGTTGACATTTTTCTTCATTTCGTTGTTAGATACTCTCTACACATAGAGCCACAGTTGTATTTCTCTTTTAGTCTGTGTTACCGTGGGGTTCCGGATCTTGGTAGTGTTTTATTTATTGTGTGACGGATGTATGTGCCAAGCGGCACGGATTATATATCTTTTTATGCTATTTTTCCGCTGTTTCTTATTAAGTGTTTATAACTTGTATATTCCACAACGTGTTAGGCTTACCTAGTCGTGGGGACTGGGTGCCATCACGACATGTTCACAATTGGTGAACTAGGGTCGTGACAAGTTGGTATCAGAGCTCTAGGTTCATAGGAGTCACGGGACACGGACCGGTTACTTAGAGTCTCGCTGATCGATACGGAGACGTCTGTATTTATCTACGAGGGGCTATGTAACTGGTTTAGGAAACTCTTCATTTCTTTTGGATTCCTTGTCGTGCGACATTCTTGGCATCAAAAATCTAAACTACTGCTTTCTATTCTCTCACGGATGGTGAGGACACGAGCTACTCGCGATGATCGGGTACCCGCGCCCCACTGTTGCTGCCGTTAGAGGCCGGGGCCGAGGTAGAGGACGAGGACGCGCCGAGGTGCGACCACATCACTGCGCGCGCGCGGCCGCCGAGGTGCCACGGGTAGACCAGGTTGGAGCGCGAGCACACGGTACACCGACTACGGTCCGCTACTACTCCAGCACTACAGGAGACCCTGGCCCAGTTCATGAGTATGTATACCACTTTAGCCCAGGCAGGACTGCTTCCTCTTGTTGCAGCTACATCTCAGGCCGGGGGAGGGGCCCAGACTCCCGCAGCCGTTACACCGGAGCAGCGTGTGCCAGTGGGACAGGTTACAGATGTTTTGGTTGTGCCTCATGCCGCCCCAGCATAGCCCGGAGGTGGACCAGCTGCCTCTGAGGACGAGCAGCGTAGATTGGAGAGGTTCAAGAAATATGACACTCCAGTGTTTAGTGGTTTGGCTTCAGATGATGCATTGGGTTTTCTAGAGGAGTGTCATCGTATTCTTCGTACTATGGGGATTGTGGAGACCGGCGGGGTTTCCTTCACTGCCTTTCAGTTTCGTGGGGCCGCTTATGATTGGTGGCGCACGTATGAGTTGGATAGTCCAGAGGAGTCTGCTTCATTGACTTGGACGCAGTTTTCGGATCTGTTTTTGAGGGAGTTTGTTCCACAGAGCCTTAGGGATTCTTGGCGCTCGGAGTTTGAGCGGTTGCGACAGGGCTCCATGTCAGTATCGGAGTATGCTATCGGTTTCACCCGTCTAGCCAGGCATGCACCGGCTTTGGTAGCCACGGTTCGGGAGAGAGTGTGGAGATTTATTGAGGGCCTTGTTCCGCCTATCCGATCCGAGCATGGCTGGAGAGCTGGAGACGGATATATCTTATCGGCAGGCGGTTAGCATTGCCAAGAGGATCGAGTATGCTCCCGAGAGAGCGGAGAGATAGAGAGGCCGAGAGGTTTCGTGAGTCGTGCCATTTCTCCGGTGCCCGCACTTTATCGGCCGGTCGTTTTGGCGGGGGTTATTCCGGCCGACCGGTTCATTCGGCATTGCCCGCGGCCGGTAGTACTCCAAGTCTTTCCAGCACCTCGGAGCCTTATTATGCTCCCCGGTTTCCGGTGCACCTCCTGCGCGGGGTCGTTCCGGGGGTCGGACTAGTGGGGGTGAGGTCGGTCGATCACAACCACCGCGTCCTCCCGGAGCTTGTTTTGAGTGCGGGGATACTCGCCACCTGGTTAGGGAGTGCCCCGGGCGCAGGAGAGGAGCCCCTCATCGGTCGTCACAGCATCCGCGTGGTTCTCGGGGCCAGCAGGTATCATTCCGGCCCCGGCTGCCACTCCACCTGCCCGGCCCGGCCGGGGCGGGGGTCGGGGCTCCCGAGGCCGCCCTCGAGAGGGGGACATGCCGGATTCTATGCTATTCATGATCGCGGCTGCGGCTATTGCATCCGATTCTGTTATCACAGGTATTATTCTGGTTAGTCACGGGGAGGCATCGGTTCTATTCGACCCTGGTTCCACTTTTTCATGTGTCTTCTTACTTTGCTTCTCACCTGGGTGTGCCTCGGGATTCTTTGAGTGCCCCCATTTATGTTTCCACTCCGGTGGGTGATTCTTTGGTTGTGGACCACGTATATCGGTCGTGTTTGGTTACCATTTGTGATTTTGAGACCAGAGCGGATCTATTGTTGCTCGGGATGGTCGATTTTGATATTATTCTGGGCATGGACTGGTTGTCGCCCCATTATGCTATTCTTGATTGTCACGCCAAGACCGTGACGCTGGCTATGCCAGGCATTCCACGTATTGAGTGGAGTGGTACTCTAGATCACACCCCTAGCCGTGTTATTTGTTTTCTCAAAGCTCAGCGTATGGTTGAGAAGGGGTGTGCTGCTTATCTAGCCTATGTGCGGGACGTCAATATTGACACTCCCTCTATTGATTCTGTTCATGTGGTACGTGACTTTGCTGATGTATTTTCAGCTGATCTTCCGGGCATGCCGCCCGACAGAGATATTGATTTTGCTATTGATTTGTTGCGGGCACTCGGCCCATTTCTATTCCACCGTACCGTATGGCTCCTCCTGTGTTGAAGAAGTTGAAGGATTAGTTATAGTAGTTGTTGGGTAAGGGTTTTATTCGACCCAGTGTTTCGCCTTGGGGTGCTCCTGTATTGTTTGTGAAGAAAAAGGACGGTTCTATGTGTATGTGTATTGACTATCATCAGCTAAATAAGGTTACAGTGAAGAACCAGTATTCTTTGCCCCGTATTGATGATTTATTTGACCAGTCACGCCCCAAATCGAGGACATGACCGGCGCCTGACCGGGTTGCCCCAGTCAAGCGGACCTGGGTGCCTTTCATTCCCACGCGTTACCCCTGTGTTGATTGTTTCTCATTAACCAAATATCTTACTAACCATGAATAATTTCACATTAAACAATTAAAACCATACAAGTGATTCATTAACAAGTTTGCAGTTTTTACAACGCCCGACATAACATAATGTATACATAATACTGGAGTCCCACAGGTTTACATGTCTACAGAGCCTCTAGGATACAAAAAAAGGGATAAAATACTTGCCGGTAACAACGCTCCGGCTATACCTTACAAAACCAAAATGAAATCTAAACAAAAGTGGCATGAACCACACAGGGCCCCGAAGAAAAAGGGGCTCACCAAAACGGGCAGTGGAAGGAGAAGGATACTACTGCCGATGAGCTGAAGTGCCTGCTATCGATCCACCTACAATCATAACACGAATGTAGCGTCCCCGGCAAAAGGGACGTCAGTACACTTGAATTGTACTGGCATGTATGGACAAACTTTGTCCCAAGTAAACTCAAGCCATTGAATTACATCAACAATTAATTAAGCCAGCCAACCATGTTTCCACATTTTCCTCATTTCAAATAATTCTCAATACAAAGCACTTTCTACGATCAACCAATTTTTAACAATAACCAATCAATCACGTAAAGCACAAGTAGTCAAACAAAGGGGCAATCAGTGCCCCACAGGTTGCAAACTCTCCTGCTGTCTCTTTTCACAATTTCACATTATTGATTTTTGTATCAATTTTCAATAGCGATTTCGATCGCTTTCCATCCTATTGCCCCTGACCACCCTTATTACCTCGGCCACCCTTATCACCCCAACCCACACCATATTTCCCCACATTGCGGCGCGCAACACGACCCCGCCTTACAGTTTAAAACACAACAATTTCAAACAGCAGATAAGGTACTACACACAATTTCAACAAGTTCAAATAAGCAACTTGCACATTGTTTCATGTTCTCAATTATTTATCAATTCAATATCACAACCATGTTACAATATTTCCACAATTCAAGTGTTTCATCTCTTTCCACAATAAACCAATTCTCAAGTGTTTCGTTTGTTTTCCACAAGGTGCCATATAGGCCATCATAGTCATTATTCACAATTCTTTTGCCAAATTAAACTCTCATTTTACATCACTCATAGCTCAACAACAAACTTTGAATATCCAACAACAACATCAAGAATTTCACACAATTTGTCAATTTAACACGAAACAAACAAACTTCACACATATAGGCGATTTCACAAGAATCAAAATTAGCCATACATACCTGGTGATGAGTTTTTCTTCCGTTAACTTCCTACTTTATGCTTACCCAAGCTATCTTACTCTTGCCAACCTTGTTCTTGAAGACTCTTACTTCTACTCACTTCTTTTTACTAGAAATCAAGTTCAATAATCATGCATGAGTGTAAAATTCTATTTCCAAAAGCTATTATATGCAAACCTCTCTTTACCCAATTTAAAACTGAAAATCAAAGAAAATAGTTAGGGTTTTTACCTTGAAAATATTGGGGAAGTTGAACCCTTGCCCTAGGATCCTTTGGAATTAAGATGGTTGGAACAATCTTTGAAGATGAAAGATTTCTCTCTCTAAAAACCCTCTCTTCTCTCTCTAATTTTGGTAAAATGATATGATAAAATGAAGAAGAAAGGTGTTATATTAAAGAAGAGATCGGGTCAAAATGTTACAAAAATCTGGGCCGGGGTCAGTTATGCGGTGCACTATGCGACCGCAGAATCAACATGCGGTCCGCATAGTGACCGCAGAATTGTCCAAAATTTACACAGGTTCTGTTAAGGAATGCGGCCAGAATGCGGTCCGCATGCGTGATATGCGGTCGCAAAATGCACCGCAGATTCATTATACGATCGCATATCGACCGCATTTTTGACATGATTTTGGGAAGCCTTCTGGAATGTTTTGCGGCAAGAATGCGGTCCGCATGTCAGGTTTGCGGTCGCATTCTTGACCGCATATTTGACACTTTTCGGAAAAACTTAAATCACTACCAAGGGTCCGAACCGCGGCGAGCAAGCTCGCCGCGAAGAATTCTACGCATTCCTAACACATTATTCGGACCATGACACCATAGCTACTAGGTTTTATGCACAAATATTTTAAGGGGCCTTACATCCTCCCCCTCTTAAGATCATTCGTCCTCGAATGAGGATTTTGAAATAATTGAGTTGGTTTTGAAAGACATGATATGCAACCATCAAAATTTTGACTAACTCTTATATTTTAGAAAAATTTCGCCAGAGTTTCCTTTGTATTATGGACATATCCACCTGTCAGAGGGCCCCCGAAACACATTACCAAACAACAGTACACAAATACAATATTTCTTACAACTGGTATACACTTTCTTACCTCAACGAATGCACATATTCTATCACATTGTTACAATTGCACAAAAACTAGTCACTTCAATGAATTCTTACCTTATTAAACCAATTTAACACCATGTACACTCAACAAATCATTACCAATCTACACTTACTATTAGTTGTTTATTTAACACGTGAATATTTATAAAGATTTCATTTATCAAGAAAAGTTCAAGTGACCCAGGGCAACAACACATTTAACTCATTACAAAATGAAGGAGACTTTACTAATACTAAGAGGGAAACAACTTAGACAAGATGACAGAGTTACTAGGAGTAGGAGGGTCACCTAATTTCTTCTAGGTTTGATCGAACAAATGGGGGTACTTTTCCTTAATCTCTTTTTCCGCTTCCCATGTGGCCTCCTCAACTTGTTGACTTCGCCACAATACTTTAACAGAGGCAACTTCCTTATTTCTCAACTTACGGACTTGCCTATCAAGAATGGCGACTGGAACTTCTTCATATGACAAATCTTCGTTAACCTCTATAGCTTCGACTGGCATGATGGTGGATGGATCTCCAATCACTTTCTTTAACATGGACACATGGAATACCGGATGCACTGATGACATCTCAGGAGGCAACTCTAGCCTATAAGCAACTTGACCAATCCTTTGAACGATCCGATATGGCCCGACATACCTAGGACTCAATTTCCCTTTCTTTCCGAATCGCATGACTCCCTTCATAGGAAATACCCTCAAGAACACCCAATCATCAACTTGAAACTCCAAATCTCTTCGACGAACGTCTGCATAGGACTTTTGATGGTTCTGTGCTGTTTTCATTCTCTCCTGGATAACCTTGACCTTTTCCATAGCTTCATACACCATATCTGGCCCTAGCAATTCCGCTTCACCTACCTCAAACCACCCGATTAGCGACCTACATCTTCTCCCATACAATGCCTCAAATGGGGCCATCTGAATGCTAGCATGATAGCTATTATTGTAAGAAAATTCTATCAGTGGCAAGTGTTCATCCCAATTACCTTTAAAATCTAAGACACAAGCCCGTAACATATCTTCAAGCGTCTGAATGGTCCGCTCGGCCTGACCGTCGGTCTGCGGATGGAAAGCTGTGCTGAGATTCACCTGAGTTCCCAAACCTTGCTGAAACTTCTTCCAAAAGTTAGCTGTGAACTGAGCCCCGCGATCCGAGATAATAGAAAGTGGAGTGCCATGAAGTCTTACTATCTCCTTGATGTACAATCTTGCATATTGCTCCGCGGTATCAGTGGACTTGACAGGCGGGAAGTGAGTTGATTTGGTGAGTCGATCCACTATCACCCATATTGAGTCAAACTTACGCTGAGTGCGAGGTAACCCTACCAAGAAATCTATATTGATCATCTCCCATTTCCACCTTGGTATTTCTATAAGTTGAGTTAATCCACCGGGTCGTTGATGCTCGGCCTTCACTTGTTGACAGGTTCGGACATTTAGCTACAAAGCTTGCTACATCCCTTTTCATACCGTTCCACCAATAAATCTCCTTAAGGTCATGATACATTTTCGTGGAACCTGGGTGTACCGAATACCTGGAAATATGAGCCTCTGCCATTACCCTCTCTCGAAGCTCGTCCACATCCGGAACACATAGCCTATCTTGACACCGCAATACACCATCTTCGCTATTGAGTACAAATGCTGAGGTCTTTTTATTCATGACTGCTTCCTTTACCCGAACCAATGTTGGATCCATGAACTGTTTTTCCTTGATTTCCGCGACCAATAATGATTCTGCTCCATTATGCACCAAAATATCCCCTCGTCTGACGCCGAGATACGAACCCCCAAACTGGCTAATTGGTAAACCTCTCGAGCCAGGGGTCTCTGATCCACACCCAAATGAGCCAAACTACCCATGGATTTTCGACTAAGAGCGTCGGCTACCACATTTGCCTTCCTTGGATGGTACAATATGTCCATATCATAGTCCTTGAGTAGTTCTAACCATCGCCGCTGTCTCGGATTCAGCTCTTTCTGCTTGAACAAATACTGGAGGCTCTTGTGGTCTGAAAACACATCTACATGAACTCCACATAGATAGTGTCGCCATATTTTCAAGGCAAACACAACAGCTGCAAGTTCCAAATCATGCGTCGGATAATTCTTCTCATGATTCTTGAGTTTCCTAGAAGCGTAAGCTATGACTTTCCCGTGTTGCATCAATACACATCCCAAACCAACCCCGGAGGCATCACAATAAACCACAAATCTATCTGTGCCTTCTGACAAGGCCAATACTGGTGCCGAGGTCAACCTTGATTTCAACTATTGAAAACTTTTCTAACATGCTTCGGACCACTGGAACTTAACTGCCTTCTGCGTCAGTTTTGTCAATGGGGAAGCGAGGGTTGAGAATCCCTCTACAAACCTCCGATAGTACCCCGCCAAACCCAAGAAGCTACGTATCTCTGTCGGGGTCGTGGGTCTAGGCCAATCTTTCACTGCCGCAATCTTTTGAGGATCCACCTGAATTCCCTCACTGGAAATAACATGCCCTAGAAAAGCTACGGACTCCAACCAAAACTCACATTTTGAGAACTTGGCATACAATTGATCCTGAAGAAGGGTCTGCAATGCTGCTCTGAGGTGAACGGCATGATCTTCCCTGCTCCGAGAGTAGATGAGAATATCGTCAATGAATACAATCACAAAGGAATATAGGAATGGCTTGAATACCCGATTCATAAGGTCCATGAAAGCTGCTGGGGCATTGGTTAGCCCAAAAGACATGACCAAAAACTCGAAGTGACCATAACGAGTTATGAAGGCGGTCTTAGGAATATCCTGCTCCCTGATTTTCAACTGGTGGTACCCAGACCGTAAATCAATCTTTGAGAAGAACTTCGCTCCCTGCAATTGGTCAAACGGATCATCCACTCGAGGCAAAGGATATTTATTCTTGATGGTGACTTTGTTGAGCTGCCGATAATCAATACACATTCGAAGTGACCCGTCCTTCTTTCTGACAAAGAGAACCGGAGCACCCCACGGTGACACACTCGGTCGTATGAACCCTTTCTCTAATAAATCCCTCAGCTGCTCCTTTAACTCCCTTAACTCTGCTGGCACCATTCTATATGGTGGAATGGATATTGGCTGAGTATCCGGCATTACATCGATCCCGAAATCAATCTCCCTATCCGGCGGGATGCCTGGAAGCTCATCTGGAAACACTTCAGGAAATTCATTCACAATTGGCACGGACTCGAGGGTAGGCACATCTGAGGTGGTGTCCGTTACCCGAACCAGGTGATAGATACCCCTTTCTTAATCATCTTCGAAGCCTTAAGGTAGGAAATAAACCTACCCCTTGGCACTACACCATTTCCTCTCCATTCAATAACTGGCTCGTTAGGGAACTCGAGCCTCATAACTCTCGTTCGACGGTCAAGTTTGGCAAAGCACGAATAGAGCCAATCCATCCCCATAATTACATCAAAATCTACCATCCCAAGCTCAATAAGATCGGCTGTGGTATCACGACCACCCACCGTAACAACACAATTCCTATAGACTCGTGAGGCCGTAATAGAATCACCAATAGGAGTCGACACAGAGAACGGCTCATGAAGCTGTTCGGGTTCTATCCCAAAGCTTGAAGCAATGAATGGAGTAACATAAGACAAGGAGGACCCTGGATCAATAAGAGCATAGCAATCAATAGTTTGAACAGACATGATACCTGTAACAACATCTGGAGAAGCCTCGGCATTCTGGCGGCCACTCAATGCATAGAATCGGCTAGGTCCACCCCTACCCTGAGCTCCACCCCTAGCTGCACCACGCCCCGCTGCTGCTGGAGTACGCGCTGATGATGTAGCAGCTGAAGAACCGGATGACTGAGCAGATCCCCTACCTATACCCTGATGGGGTGCACGACAGTCCCGCTGAATGTGACCTCTCACCCCGCACCCGAAGCACATTGGAAGGTCAAGGTAGCAAGTTTCTGTATGAAATCTCCCACACTTGGGGCATGTAGGTCTCCCCTGTCTGCCGGGATCTCGCCCGGGACGACCGGACGACGAGACCTCCTCGCTATCCGAACCAGGGTCTCGAGTAACTACCACTGGCGATAGCTGTGCATAGATGGCGGTGCACTCGCGGAGGAGCGAGCATATGGCCGGGATGGCCACGATGACCCTTTCACGGAAGTGATCTCCACGAATGACCCGTTGGCCAGGGCCTGCTCGCTACTTTCTCTTTACGCACGAATCTTCGATTTCCCGGCCTCCGTGGCACGAGCAAACCCCACGATCCTCCCATAGTTCATATCCGAGTGCAAAGCTGCTGTGGCGGCCTCATTCACTACCAAAGGGCTAAGGCCCTGAACAAACCGTCGAACCGGGCATCCATGGTCGACACTAAATGAGGAGCGTACTTGGACAACCTTACGAACTCCGTGTGATACTCCCAAACACTCATACTGCCCTGTTTGAGAACCTCGAACTCAGTGGCACGGGCTGCCATTGCCTCAGCAGGTAAGAAGTGGTCCATGAAGGCGTCTACAAACTCTTTCCATCTTGCTAGAGGTCCGCATTCCTCACGGGAATCCTCCCATATTTCAAACCACGAACGCGCCGCTCCCTTTAGCCAATATGAAACCAACTCTACCCCTCTATGTCTGTAGCCTTCATCACTCTGAGAGTCTTATATATCTCATCAAGAAAATCCTGTGGGTCGGCCTCTGGGTCTGTGCCTAAGAATTCTGTAGGGGCCAATCGCAGAAACTGGTGGACTCCAGAACCGAGGAATTTCCCTGTCCGCTGGAGGATGCAGGGGCATCATGGGATCTCTGGGCCTGGGCGGCCACTAACTGTGTTAACATATGGATGGCTCCCCTAAGTTATTCATTAGAGATACCAGAGCCCGAAGCGGGAACTGTATCTGAGTTAGGAACACTGGCGGGAGGAATGGTGGCATCCTCTGCCGCGGCTGGAATAGGGACACTTGGGTTTTGAACAGATGGGCCAGGCAAATTTGGGACTGGTGGGTCATTCTCTCCCACGGCATCGGGTACATGATTAACAGCTGCACTTGGGCCGGCATTGGCCCTAAGGCCGAGTCTAGCCTTCTTCTTAGGTGCCATATTCTGAAAATTTGGGAACAAGGCGCGAATTAGACACGGATATTTCCACATTGCACTTTACCGCATGATATAGATTAACAAAGAAGTAGGTAAATTCTTAAATGCCCGTGTAGCCCCCAACTTATCTGATGTGGTCGACAACACACCGATAAGAAGGGCACTACTAGACACGGCTCCGAGACATCCTAGGACACTTTAAAACCTTAGGCTTTGATACCAAGTTTGTCACGCCCCAAATCGAGGACATGACCGGCGCCTGACCGGGTTGCCCCAAGTCAAGCGGACCTAGGTGCCTTTCATTCCCACGCGTTACCCCTGTGTTGATTGTTTCTCATTAACCAAATATCTTACTAACCATGAATGATTTCACATTAAACAATTAAAACCATACAAGTGATTCATTAACAAGTTTGCGGTTTTTACAACGCCCGACATAACATAATGTATACATAATACTGGAGTCCCACAGTTTACATGTCTACAGAGCCTCTAGGATACAAAAAAAGGGATACAATACTTGCCGGTAACAAGGCTCCGGCTATACCTTACAAAACCAAAATGAAATCTAAACAAAAGTGGCATGAACCACACAGAGGCCCCGAGGAAGAAAGGGGCTCACCAAAACGGGCAGTGGAAGGAGAAGGATACTACTGCCGATGATCTGAAGTGCCTGCTGCTGATCCACCTACAATCATGACACGAATGTAGCGCCCCCGGCAAAAGGGACGTCAGTACACTTGAATTGTACTGGTATGTATGGACAAACTTTGTCCCAAGTAAACTCAAGCCATTGAATTACATCAACGATTAATTAAGCCAGCCAACCATGTTTCTACATTTTCCTCATTTCAAATAATTCTCAATACAAAGCACTTTCTACGATCAACCAATTTTTAACAATAACCAATCAATCACGTAAAACACAAGTAGTCAAACAAAGGGGCAATCAGTGCCCCACAGGTTGCAAACTCTCCTGCTGTCTCCTTTCACAATTTCACATTATTGATTTTTGTATCAATTTTCAATAGCGATTTCGATCGCTTTCCATCCTTATTGCCCCTGACCACCCTTATTACCTCGGCCACCCTTATCACCCCAACCCTTATTTCCTCACGTTGCGGTGCGCAACACGACCCCGCCTTACAGTTTAAAACACAACAATTTCAAATAGCAGGATAAGGTACTACACACAATTTCAACAAGTTCAAATAAGCAACTTGCACATTGTTTCATGTTCTCAATTATTTATCAATTCAATATCACAACCATGTTACAATATTTCCACAATTCAAGTATTTCATCTCTTTCCACAATAAACCAATTCTCAAGTGTTTCGTTTGTTTTCACAAGGTGCCATATAGGCCATCATAGTCATTATTCACAATTCTTTTGCCAAATTAAACTCTCGTTTTACATCACTCATAGCTCAACAACAAACTTTGAATATCCAACAACAACATCAAGAATTTCACACAATTTGTCAATTTAACACGAAACAAACAAACTTCACACATATAGGCGATTTCACAAGAATTAAAATTACCCATACATACCTGGTGATGAGTTTTTCTTCCGTTAACTTCCTACTTTATGCTTACCCAAGCTATCTTACTCTTGCCAACCTTGTTCTTGAAGACTCTTACTTCTACTCACTTCTTTTACTAGAAATCAAGTTCAATAATCATGCATGAGTGTAAAAATTCTATTTTCAAAAGCTATTATATGCAAACCTCTCTTTACCCAATTTAAAACTGAAAATCAAAGAAAATAGTTAGGGTTTTTACCTTGAAAATATTGGGGAAGTTGAACCCTTGCCCTAGGATCCTTTGGAATTAAGATGGTTGGAACAATCTTTGAAGATGAAAGATTTCTCTCTCTAAAAACCCTCTCTTCTCTCTCTAATTTTGGTAAAATGATATGATAAAATAAAGAAGAAAGGTGTTATATTAAAGAAGAGATCGGGTCAAAATGTTACAAAAATCTGGGCCGGGGTCAATTATGCGGTGCACTATGCGACCGGAGAATCAACATGCGGTCCGCATAGTGACCGCAGAATTGCCCCAAATTTTACACAGGTTCTGTTAAGGAATGCGGCCAGAATGCGGTCCGCATGCGTGATATGCGGTCGCAAAATGCACCGCAGATTCATTATGCGATCGCATATCGACCGCATTTTTGACATGATTTTGGGAAGCCTTCTGGAATGTTTTGCGGCAAGAATGCGGTCCGCATGTCAGGTTTGCGGTCGCATTCTTGACCGCATATTTGACACTTTTCGGAAAAATTAATTCTCTACATTTTTGAAACTTAAATCACTACCAAGGGTCCGAACCGCGGCGAGCTTGCTCGCCGCGAAGAATTCTACGCATTCCTAACACATTATTCGGACCATGACACCATAGCTACTAGGTTTTATGCACAAATATTTTAAGGGGCCTTACAGTTCTATGTGTATGTGTATTGACTATCATCAGCTTGAATAAGGTTACAGTGAAGAACCGGTATCCTTTGCCCCGTATTGATGATTTATTTGACCAGTTACAGGGCGCAGAGGTGTTTTCTAAGATTGATTTGCGCTCTGGGTATCACCAGCTGAAGATTCGGGAGCCAGATATCCCGAAGACTGCCTTCAGGACCCGGTATGGTCACTATTGTGAGCACGTGATTTTTGCCCTACATGAGAATTACTCCGAGAAAATTCAAAAATAAAATAGTTTCATGTTGAGCATGATTTTTGTGATTTTTGTGTTATTTTTATCTTACATTTGCATTTTTGTGTGTGCGTGCTTATTTATTTAAATTAGTAAAAATACAAAAATATATATATATATATATATATATATATTATGTTTTTTCGCATTTTTTAGTGTTTAATAGCAAATTATGTGATTTACATTTAAGTGATATGTAATTGTGTATCTTGATTATTAGTAAAACTTAATTAGCATTCTTATAAGTTAGTTTGATTTTTTGTAGTGTGATTTAGAATTTTTTGTTTAAATTAGACAAAAGAGGAGACAAAATAAAGAGGAAATCGGAACTGGGCCGTCTCCAATTCAATAAAAAACCAGGCCCACACTAATTCAACACCCAGCCCAAATACCCGCCCAGGCATCAGCATATGTAACGGTTGATCTGGACCGTTGGATTTTATTATCCAACGGCCCAGATTAATCAATCAATTCCCAAATACACCCAGGCCCTAACTTAATCACACGACGCCGTTTTGGTTTAAGTGAGGCAATCCTGGTCGTTGATCGTAAATGATCCAACGATCAGGATTTAATCTCGTAATTCATATATAAGGCCATCTCCACACCCCGCCCCCAAGCCGGACCCCCCCTTTACACTCGTTTTCTCTCTTAGAGACAAAGTAACCTCGCCGTCCACCGCCGCGTTCCGCCTGCCGGAAATCGCCTCACGGCGGTTCCGGTAGGCCAACGGCCACCAAATTAACACCAACCCTTCTCCTCACCTCCCTCTCTTCGAATCCGGCCTCCGTTAGTCTCGAATCCGTCCCGAGCTTGTCGAATATTGAATCAAAGGTTTCCGGAATTTGAAAATCATGTCAAACCTCACCAAAATCACACCATGGCTTCCCCTCACCTCCCTCATACACCTACCGGCTTTAGTTTTGTTCGAATCAAGACCTAACCCCTTAACCCCCAAATCGAGCCCTCAAGAACCCTAGAATTGAGAAACTAGGGATTTCATTCGGATGGAAAGAAATTGAAGTTAATAAACTTTAATTGGAATGTTTTCGTTTGAAAACATTCCAATTAAAGTCTATTTGACTTCAAATACACAACCACGACTCCTTTCGAATCCAAGTCGGCCAAGTTCCAAGTCTTTGTTTTAAGGTATCTCTGTCTTTGTTTATTCGTCGTCTCAGTTTAATTGTTTCTAGTTTTCGTTTCTTTGTTGTTTTAATATTCCGCCAATTCTCTGTTTTCTTCATCTCTTTGGGACCCTTTTATTTGGTCGATTTTTGTTGTTTCTTCGATTGAAAATGAATGATATACTTAGTATGATTAAGGTCGTCAAGCTAACTAGTTCATATGGATTGGTATCCTGTTGTGTCGAAATCATGAGTCACGGATTTGTTGGGCTTTGTTTGTTCTTGATTGTATACGTAGGATCAATTAAGTAGTTGTCGTCATTTAGTTATATGATTCTTCCTATTAAACACTGGATAGTGATTGATGTTGCTGATTTACCAAGTGAAGCTCTTGGAATTGTTGTGACTTCAAATTAGGTCTGGAATCTGTTGAGGCTGTTAGCATTAGGGTATGATTAATCAGACTTAGCATATTAAAATGCCCTGCATAGCCTAGTGGAACCTGCTGTTAGAGCAGGGCACTCCACCAGTTTTCCACTCAGCTTTTAATTTAAGATTAAGCCCACACTTGACAGGATTTAGTGGCTGAAAACAGAGGGGTTAGTGGGCTGGCAGAGCAGGGATGGGCAAGGTCTTGAGTGGATTTTTGCTGGTCCTTGGCTTTTAGAGATAGGGGTCTGTTTTGGTTATAAATAGGAGGCCGCAGAGAATAGGCAAGGGACGGATTTTCCAGTGATCTGAATTTTCTTCTTCTTTTGATAATTTACCAGTCTGTCTTTGAAGTATTCGTTGGATTCCATCTGGTATTCAAAGAAACATACAGATAGAGGCAGAAATACATACACATATCGACACTGTGTTACTGTTCCATTGGTGTTTGGCTACTGTTTGTTGCTGTTATTCAGTTTGTGAAGAGGCTACTTGTTTGTTGCTGTTTGCTTCTGTTGGTTGTGGTGTTTGTTTTTCTGTTGCTGTCTAGGAGTTGAAGTTTCAGTTAACTCTAGAACTGAAGGATAGTTGGCACTTCTCTGTTTCTTTTTCTGTTATATACCCGGATTCAATCAATAGTTAGAACTTTGGTTGTTTGGTTTGTTGTTTGAAGTCATTGGGATTCAATCAGTTGGGTGCACAAGTTTTTGGGGCATTTCAGAGGTGTAGGGGTTTGTTTGATTGGGAATTCTCTGTTGATTATCTTTGGAGTATTCGAACTCTCTGTCATTGGTTTCTCTTCTTGAAATCTGATTGCTGGGATTATTTGGTTGTTGTTTGGTTACTGCCAATACTGTTGATTGCCACTTTGTTCACTTGCTCACTCTTCTTTCTTCTTCCGTATTCCAGGTACACATCTGTGTCATAGTAGTGTCTTGGTTCGAAAAGAATGAAGCTTGAAGCTCCTTTTTAAGTCTGCTGAATACATATAGATGTCCACAGTTCTTATACTTGTTATGTTTTGTTGTTCTTTAATCAAGTTTGCATTGCTGATTTTGGCTATGAAAGATGTATCTAGATCAAAGATACACTATCATTAGATATGTACGTAAACCTGAATCATTCTGCTGTATCTTTGTTCAATATTCTCTATTCATGTGCGTAATCTCAAATCTGTTAATACTAGGCCCTATGTAAAAAGTGAGATTAGCTATTTGTTTAAGTAGAAAATTTAAGTTAATTTGAACACCCGTGAAGAATGATATCTTGAACTTGCGAAAATATACGACAGTGGCTCTTTGAGGATTATTTGAATTCGAAGTAAGTTCTTTCCATATCATTGTCCACCATAGACTCAAACCTACTCACTTAATTAACTAACCGTATGTTTGCTCGAATTGATTATAGTTGAGTAGGATTTTGTCACATTGTAGGAATTAGCGAGTTATTACTCGACTGGATGACGTAATTAGATTAAAGGAATCGGGGGTGCATTTCATGTGACCCGACCCCAATTTTGAACAAGATTAAATAAAGCGTGTCAGGGACCACAGGCGCATTTCATGTGGTGTGGCTCGTAACAAGTTTTAAATAATTTGGAATCAACTCCTAAATAAATACAGCGGGATGTAGCTCGCTTTAGATTTGAATTAGAGATGCGCCTCGCCCAATAGTTACACAAATCGCAAGGCCCTCATAAAGGTACATATAAAATACTTAGATTTCGAGATGTGTCGTTTCTTAGCGAATATCGTGGCCTTCTCAAAAGTGTAAATAAGTAATCGCTCTAGGCGCGCATCTTAATTCTACCTTCTTAAATACGGGTGTGCATTTCATGCGACCCAAATCCAAATCCAAAAATGTTGAATAAGAATGTGTCGAGGATCCGGGTGCATTTCATGTGACGTGATTCGAAACATATTTTTAGGCAACTTTCTCTCTCGTAAATCATAATAATAATAAAAGCGGTAAAGGAATATTAATTTGCACTAAGTACATAACTGTAAAAAATCAGATAAATGAGCCGAACACGACAGTTGAGCGACCGTGCTAGAACCACGGAATTCGGGAATGCCTAATACCTTCTCCCGGGTTAATAGAATTCATTATCCAGATTTCCGGTTCGCGGACCGTTAAATAGAGTCATTCTTTTCCTCGATTCGGGATTTAACCGGTGACTTGGGACACCATAAATCTCCCAAGTGGCAACTCTGAAGTAACTAAATAAATCTCGTTTCGATTGTCCTTTAATTGGAAAAACTCTTTGCGCCCTCGCCGGTGCGGTAAAAAGGAGGTGTGACAACTATGAGTTCCCCGTGATGTCTTTTGGGCTGACTAATGCCCCAGCAGCCTTTATGCATTTGATGCACAGTGTGTTCAGGCCTTATCCGGACTCGTTCGTGATTGTCTTCATTGATGATATTTTAGTATATTCCCGGAGTCGGGAAGAGCACGAGCAGCATTTGAGGATAGTGCTTCAGATTCTGAAGGAGAAGCAACTTTATGCCAAGTTCTCTAAATGTGAATTCTGGTTGAGTTCAGTGGCATTTTTGGGCCACGTGGTGTCGAGTGATGGTATTCGAGTAGATCCAAGGAAGGTAGAGGTCGTGCAGAGTTGGCCCAGACCCTCCTCCGCTATTGAGATTCGCAGTTTCCTTGGCTTGGCGGGCTATTACCGTCGTTTCGTAGAGGGGTTCTCTTCTATTGCAGCACCTATGACTAGATAGACCTAAAAGGGTGCCCCTTTTCAGTGGACAGACGAGTGTGAGGCGAGCTTTCATAAGCTCAAGACAGCTTTGACTTCGGCCCCTATATTGATGTTGCCTACAGGTTCGGGGTCCTATACTGTATATTGTGATGCCTCACGAATTGGACTCGGTGCGGTATTGATGCAGGACGGTAGGGTGATTGCCTACGCGTCGAGACAGCTGAAGGTGCATGAGAAGAATTACCCTGTTCATGATTTGGAGCTAGCTGCCATTGTTCGCGCCTTGAAAATTTGGCGTCATTATTTATATGGGGTTCCTTGTGAGATCTACACTGATCACCGGAGCTTGCAGCACTTGCTTAAGCAGAAGGACCTGAATATGCGTCAGAGGAGATGGTTGGAACTATTGAAGGACTATGATATTACTATTCTCTATCATCCGGGCAAGGCTAATGTGGTTGCTGATGCCTTGAGTCGTCGGTGTGAGCACGTGATTTTTGCCTTACTTGAGAAGTACTCCCAGAAAATTCAAAAAATAAAAATAGTTTCGTGTTGGGTATGATTTTTGTGATTTTGTGTTATTTTATCTTTTTGTGTGCACGTTTATTTATTTAAATTAAAAATACAAAAAATATATGCTAAGTTTTGCATTTTTAGTGTTTGATATCGAAGTCATGTGATTTACATTTTAGGTGATATGTAATTGTGTACGTTAATTGTAGTAAAAAATAGCGGTGTTATAGGTTAGTATATATACATATATGTGTATATATATATATATGTATATATATACATATATATATATAAATATACACATACACATATAGTACATCATGAAGATCCGATCTGGGCCAAAACTTAGTCTAAAAACCAGGCCCAAACGAATTTCCTCTAATCCAGCCCAAATACCCGTCCAAGCTTCAGCCTGTGTAACGCTTGATCTGGACCGTTGGATTTTATTATCCAACGGCCCAGATTAATCCTTTAATTCCAATATACATTCAGCCTATGACTTAACCAAACGACACCGTTTGGTTTAAGTGAGGAGATCCTGATCGTTGATCAAGTTTGATCCAACGATCAGGATTTAACTTCTCCAAAACATATATAAACTCATTCCATACCCCGCCCCCCCAAGCCAGACCCCCCTCTCCCTTCATCTCCCTCAGGAGCTCTCAGAGACCCAGCGTAACGCCGCCGTGCCCCGCCTGCCGGAAATCGCCTCACGGCGGTTCCGGTAGGCCAATGGCCACCAAACCAATGCCAAAACCTCCCCCTCACCTCCCCCGTCACGGATCCGGCCTTCGCTAACCTCGAATCACCACCCAACGGCTCGAATCTTCATTCAAAGATTCGAGTCAAAACCCAAACTACGCCAAACTTCACCAAATTCACACCACAGTCTCCTCACACCTCCCCCACACTCCCATTAACATTGGTTTGGTTCGAATCTAACCAGAAATGCAAAAGCCCCAAATCCGAGCCCAAGAACCCTAGAATTCCAAGATTAGGGATTTTGTCCGAGTTTAAGAATTTGGAGTCAATAGGCTCTAATTGGAGTGTTTTTCGTTCGAAAAACACTTCAATTAAAGCGTGTTCACTTCAAAAATGCAATCTCAAGTCCGTGGAAGCTTGAGTTTGTTCGAGTTCGGATTGCCTTCATTAGGTATTTCAATCTTCTTCTGTTTTTAGTGGTTTGTGTGTTCTTTGTTAGTTTCAATTGGTTTAATTTTCTTCTTGGCCGTCCTTAGTTGTCATTTCTTCTCCAAGACCTTTTGTTTTGGTCAATTGTTTTCTGTATCGCTTAGTTGAATGTGTTAGTTATAGGATACGAACTCGCGTCGATTAGCGTCGTCGAATAGTTAACTTCGCATATGTCCGGCATTCGTTGAAATTTCAGAATCATTGTTAGCCAATTAATCTGTTATCATTGCTATGTGTTGTAGTGGATTAGATGTCATCTTCTAATTAATTACCTAGGTTGAGTTATTTGAATTACCACACAGTAATTAGCATTCCTGGATTGAATGGGACTGTTTGATTGGTTTGAAACTGAAGTTATGATTCAAATTAAGCTAACTAGGGAATCAGGGTTCAACACTTAGAGTATTTGGTGCCCTGCACATGAGGCTAGTCAGTGGAATCCACTGTCACAGCAGAGCAGCCCACCAGTGCCCTGCAATTACTAATTTTTAATTATGAAAACCCCATACTTAGACATAGTTTAGTGGGTTGGACAGAAGGAGGATGGGCAAGGGGCTGTTCTGCAGAATCTGGGTGTCCTAGGTGTTGTCTGTGGTTATAAATAGATAGGTATTGATACCTAAAAGGGAGATTCATACAGTAGGGACTGAAATACCTGGAGAAGCAAAAACAGTAAACCTGGAGAGAACATATTTTCAGACAGACATTAGAGAATACCTGGAGAGCAAAAAGATAGACAGTGATAAACAGGAGAGTACCTGGAGAGCAAACACAGTCATAACTGGAGAACACTTAGAGAAATACGGGCAGCAAAGATCCATTCTTGAAAACCAGAAAAGAAGATAGATAGAAAGAGCTGAGAGAGGCTACTGTTTCATTAGTTTCCAGGCTACTGTGTTGTGGTTGTGCTTGTCTGTTGGTGGCAGTGCTCATTTGGTGTTGTTTGTGTCTATAGTGGTGCTGCCTGGCTGGTTTTGGTGGCTGTCAATCCAGTTTGTCACTGGTTGTTACTGGTTGTTGTTGCTATTGGTCTGTTTGATTGCATGCCATTGGTTGCTGTGGTGTTCATTTGGTGCTGTTTGGTCAGTAGTGTTGTTGCTCTTGGTCGTTTGTGTTGCTGGCTGGTATGTTGTGTTGCTGCCTGGGTTGATTTGGTGTTGTTGTTCCATTGTTGGTGGCTGGCTGGTCTATAGTATTGCTGCCTGGGTTGGTCGTTGTTGTTGTTTCATTATTTTGTTGGTTGTTGGTCTATTTGATTGCTGGTCTATTGGTTACTGGTTTACTGTTGCTGTTACTGTTCCTGTTACTGTTGCTGCATTGCCATTGCTCACTCTTCCTTGTTCTTCCGCATTCCAGGTACACACCTCTGTTATTGTAGTTCCTTGGTTCGAAAGAATGAAGTTTGAAGCTTATGCATAAAGTCTATTGAAACATGTAGTCGCCTAAAGTTCTTATGTTTAATTACATTCTGTTATTCTCCAAATAAGCTTGTATTGCTAGTTTTGGTTATGGAAAAGTGTGGCTAGGCCAAAGATACACTGTCGTTAGATAAGCACGTAAACCTGAATTAGTCTGTTGTATCTCTATTCAATCTTCTCTGCTCGTGTGTGTAATCTCCAAATCTGTTAACGTTAGACCCTATGCTAAAAGCAAGATTAGCTAGGGAGTTGTTACTCAACGGAATGACGTAATTAGATTAAAAAGAGTCGGGGGCGCATTTCATGTGACCCGACCCCAATTTTGGGCAAGAGTAAACAAAGCGTGTCAGGAACCACAGGCGCATTTCATGTGGTGTGGTTCGTAGCAAGTTTTGAATAATTTGGAATCAACTCTTAAGTAAAATACATTGGGATGTAGTTCACTTTAGATTTGAATTAAAGGTGCGCCTCGCCCAATAGTTACACTAATCGCATAGTCGTCATAAATGTATATATAAAATACTTAGATTTTGAGATGCGTTGTTTCTTGACGAATATCACGCCTTTCTCAACAGTGTAAATAAGTAGTCGATCCATTCACTGAAGCAACTTGAACAAAATAAAAGTAAAAGAAAGAAATTCATTGACTTCGAAAAGGAGGTCAATTAAATGAGTACTAACTCTCTTCTATTACTTTGTTGTACCGGGTTAACAAGAGCTGACCCTCTTTATTCACTACAGTCCCGGAACAGAACAATCTTGTGTCATAAGAAAAGCTATTATCCAAATCGAATTTTTCTTTCTTTTTTTTTTTTGATTGGCTTCATCCCGAACGTCCCATTACTGATGGGGAAATCTGTTAACAGTGTAAATAAGTAGTCGATCCGGGCGCATATTTTAGTTCTATCTTCTTAAATACGGGTGTGCATTTCATGCGACCCAAATCCAAACCCCGAAATGTTGAATAAGAATATGTCGAGGATCCGGGTGCATTTCATGTGACGTGATTCGAAAGCATATTTTTAAGCAACTTTCTCTTTCGTAAATCACAACCAATAATAAAAGCGGTAAAGGGATATTAACTTGCACTAAGTACATAATTGTAAAAAGCGGATAGATAAGCCAAACACGACAGTTGAGCGACCGTGCTAGAACCACGGAATTCGGGAATGCCTAATACCTTCTCCCGGGTTAATAGAATTCCTTATCCGGATTTCTGGTTCGCGGATTGTTAAATAGAGTCATTCTTTTCCTCGATTCGGGATTTAACCGGTGACTTGGGACACCATAAATCTCCCAAGTGGCGACTCTGAAATAATTAAAATAAATCCCATCTCGATTGTCCTTTAATTGGAAAAACTCTTTGCATCCTCGCGGGTGCGTAAAAAGAGGTGTGACAGCTCTGGCGACTCTGCTGGGGATTTCCGTTAGAATTTGAGCTCGGAATAACTGTTGTATTTGGCATATTTTATTATCTGATTTTTTTTACATGTTGGCATCAATGTGCAAAATGTTGTTTTTACTGCTTTGATATTGTGTGAACTGTACATATAAATTGTGCCGGAACCAATCTCCTCTCTGAGTCTTCTAAATCATGAAGAAGGGTGCACTTCGTGTGACTTCTTTTCTGTATAGTGTCTAATTCCCATTTTAGAACGAGGTTTGGATAAGTTGCAAAACCGGTGAAGCTTCTGTATTCCCGGGTTGCTGCCTCCTCCTCGGCTCAAGCTGTCCGCTCGGGTAAGCCAAGTCTAGAACAGATAAACCCAGGTTTTAAACCTAGAATAACAAAGCTTCATGCCGGATCCCTAGTAGGAAACGTTTATTTGCATCATGTCGCATTTGGCTTAGGGGACTCAACACGGGGGTTGGGTCCGTCTAGGACAGGTGACCTGAAATGAACAGACTATCCTGCTGCATCCTGTTTGTCTTGCGCATTTATCTGTTATAGACTTGCATGCTGACCGGCTTTTAGAGATATAAAAAAAAAAAAAAAAAAGAAAAAAAAAAAGAGAAAATGTGTTTTGTTCTTAAGATAGAAATAGCTTATTTGTTTTCCTTTAGTAAAATGAATAAATAATGTCGTTTGTTTCGTCAAAACCGAACTACGTGGGTTTGATTCTCATTGGATGTGAGATACGTAGGCAACCTCCATCAGGTCCAACTTCACCTTTTGAAAAATGGCTGAAAAATCAAAACTAACTTCTGTACTAAATAAGTCGGTGACGCTGTTTTTTTTTAAAAATTTAGCCGAATGTTCCCGAAAAGGACGCCGGAAGGCTAATTTCGTATAAACGGCCACCTTTGGGTCAATTTTGATTTCGATCGATTTACCCCACAGCCTTAAAAGCCTTCGTCCCCGGGACGTTGAAAGGCCGTGATTGAAAACTGATTTTTTTTTATTTTTATTTTTTATTTTTAGCAAAACAAAGTTGTTTTTTTTATTTAAAACACCTTAATAAATGTGCAGGATGAGCACGAATCGGAATAAATCATTTTCAATCTTTAGTGAGGTCCCTCAGCCGCTCCGTATATGGTGGAACGATTTGGAAGACAGTAGCAAAAAGGTAGTAGGGAGAGTTTTGGGAGGTTTTGTTGATCTGTTGAATATCGAGCCAAGGGAGGACATCATCAAGGCACTGGTATCTTTCTGGGATCCGACCCGCAATGTGTTCCGTTTTGTTGACTTTGAATTGACGCCCACATTAGAGGAAATTGCGGGCTATGCGGGACTTAATGGGAAATTAAGAGGGCAATACCTGCTCTCACCAAGACCGGTATCTCCACATGGGTTTCTGGATTTGCTGAGCATTAGTCGGAAGGTGAAAAATGATGATCTGCTGAAAGGGTGTTGCGACCTCCAATTCTTATATCAACGGTACGGCATTCCTCGGGGTTTTGAAGAGTCAAACCTTGGACTGACTCACGCAGGGAATAGAACCAAGTGGGAGGCCAGACGAATTCTAGCATTCATAACGACATTCTTGGGGATTGTGATTTGTCCGCGCGAAGATAAGAAAATAGAGATAAGTCTGGTAGGAATAGCCGATGTTGCAATCAAAAAGGCTACCAGCACGGTGGTCCCTTTGGTTTTGTCCGAGATCTATCGAGCCTTGACTGTATGCCGAGAAGGGGGCAATTTCTTCCAAGGTTGCAATCTGTTACTTCAATTATGGATGCAAGAACACCTCCATCACCGAACACAATACATGAACCATGGGTTGACCGGAAAAAACTGTATCAGGGGTTTCGAAGAACGGATGATGGGTGCTGTATTCCCCGAAGGCGTCGAGGCATGGCTTGCACGACTGAGCTCAATAGAAGCCGATCAGATTGAATGGGCATTCGGGTGGTTACCCGATACTGAAGTAATATATATGGCAGCCGAGGAGTGTTATATCCTTCTGATGGGAATCCGCGGTGTCCAACCATATGTCCCTCACCGTGTATTACGTCAACTAGGAAGGTTTCAGGTTATTCCTACCGATCAAGACCTAAGGAAGTACGCCATTGAGTTGAGCCCGGGAGTTGTCTTCCCCGAAGAGAAGGTTAGAAGGCTGTGGCACGAATGTCGGTTCCTTGAGCCTAAAACCATGGTCCGGGAACTATCTAAGGGAGAGGTGGACCCAAAGTACAACGTGTGGTTCGGGAAAAGATTTCGGATTCGTCGGAAATGTTCTAAAAGAGCCCATGTCCAACAGTTCACGGAAGATTCACAGGAACAATGGAGTTGGCTAGCAAAGGAGGAGGGGTACAGGACGAAGATTGGCAGGATAGAACAGCAGGTCCGGGACCTCCAATTCGAGAAGAACATGCAAGCTGCCACCGACGAAGGAGACAAAAAGAAGTTGGCACAAGAAAATGACTTCTTGAGAGCTCAAATCCGGCAAATGAAAAGAGATGCTGACAGACAGTCGAGGAGTCGGGCCGACGAAAAATTGATAAGGGGTTTGAGAAGCCAAGTCACCGACATCCAAAGAGAATTGGACGAGTCAAAAGCCCAAATAACGAGGATCCGTGCTAGCTGGAAAAAAGGAGGCACATCAACATGCACTTCACCTAAAGCGGGTGGAAGAGGATTACACTGATATCATCACTAGCCTGAGAGAAGCAAATGTTGTCCTTAGGGAACGGGTTTTCAAGCAAGCCCAAGATGCCAGAGCGGACCTCGACCGCTGCCACAATTTGATGGCCCGACTGCAAGGACAAATGGATAGGCTCCTAGATCAAGTCACCAACAATGCTCGAAGATTGGGGGCGAAAAACCAGCAAATAGAGCGGCTACTCGGAGAAAGGGACATGATCAAGGATAGAATTGGAGAAATCGGGCACTATGTCACCATGAAGTGCCTAGCTTGTGAACGAATGCCCCGCGCCGACCTTTTCGCTTCAATTATGGGTTATGTTCATCGGATCATGGAAGAGTTGAGGGAGCTGCACAAGGACCTCACACCGAGGCCTGCGGCAAGGCCGAATGATGCCTCGCAGGCCCCCAGGAGTTTTAGGGCATTAGATTTTTGATTGAAAATGTATTTTGAAATGTTAAGTCAAGCTAGTTGGCATTTTTATCTTTACTTTCCCCAGTCAAGCATTTTCTTTTGTTTTGCTGATTGTTGTAAGACGTGTTTTGTAACTACACGGTTTTATTTGATATAAAAGTTACTGAATTTTGCCACAATCTTGTTACCAGAACTACGCTCGGTCTGATTCACGCGGGGTCGTGATACGTAGGCAATCCACATAAGATTCGACCACCACTAAAAAGAAAGAAAAAGAATCCAAAGGTTAAATAACAATAAGGCTTGCAAAGATAGTCGAAAAAGAAAAAAGGAAAAAGAAAAAGAAAAAGAAAAAGAAAAAAGGGCCGGAATGACGCATGTTAAGAGTACATGTAGAAAGGGTTATTTGGTTAGGTGCATTGCATCCAACGTGCTATAACGTAGCTGTCAAACTCGGTGAACAAACAAGTTTGTTGCATATTCCAGAAAGTTTAGCAGTTGGTTTGACAGAATATACTGGCCAGCCATCATTACCGTACTAGATCCAAAGGACCGATTACGATAAGCATGTCTAGTTCTGGTAAGAGCCTCGAGGAAGAAAAATCAGAGTTACAAATCATGAAAGAAGAGGTAGACTGGTTGAAACAGCAGATAACAGAGATGCACCTGGCCTGGGCCAGGGAACAGTCTTCACCAAACCGCCCTACCCTCGCCTCAGCTCCGGAACATCCGCCCGTCGATCCTTCGACAAGCGCCCCGAGCTATCCATACTTTCAGGGGGAAAACCCATATGCCACCCACATTCCACCAGCCAAACCAAATCCTCCTCCAGTCACCCCTATTTTTGTGGCACCTCCACCTGCTCCTCTGCAAAGGCCGGCCAGCGAGCCATATGTTCGGATCCATGACAACTCTTACTATCCTCCAGAGCCTACTTTCAGGGCTCCTGAACCACAATCACATACACCTCACTGGGATAATCCGGCAGAACCGGAAAAGCACTTCCAAAGTTCGGAACACGAGGAAGTTGTCAGAAAAGTTAAAAGCCTGGAGCAGTCCTTCAGGAACATGCACGGTTTGGGCAACCAGGTCAGCGTCGCCTATAAAGATCTATGTCCATTTCCGGACGTCCAGTTGCCAGCAGGGTTTAAAATGCCCAAATTCGACCTATACGAGGGGCATGGCGACCCGGTAGCCCACCTCCGAGGGTTCTGCAGTAAAATGAGAGGGGCCGGAGGACGGGACGAGCTTCTGATAGCTTACTTCGGCCAGAGTCTGGGAGGATCGGCGCTGGAGTGGTACACTAGACAGGATCCCGGTAGATGGTTTACGTGGGATGATTTGGCTCAAGCTTTTATCGGCCAGTTCCAATACAATCTTGAGATAATCCCCGACCGCCTTTCATTGCTAAAATTAGAGAAGAAGCCTGCTGAAAGCTTCAGGGAATTTGGTTTCCGATGGAGGGAACAAGCGGCCAGGGTAGATCCGCCGATGAGAGAAAGCGAGATGGTGGACTACTTCTTGCAGACATTAGAGCCCACCTACTTCGGACATCTGGTAACGTCCGTAGGCAAATCATTCACTGAGGTGATAAAAATGGGGGGTATGATCGAGGAGGGTTTGAAGGCCAACAAGATCATGAGTTACTCGGCACTGAAAGCCACCACTCAGGCTATCCAAAGTAGTACTGGAGGAGTACTGGGAAAAAAGAGGAGAGAGGAAGTTGCGGCCGTCGAGTCCGGGGCATGGTTCAGAAATAGAGGCCCCGCACCCCAATATAGCCCACCCCAACCTCACCACCAAAATTACTCCCACAACCCATATAGCCACCCGCAACATTACTATCCCGCACCTGAGCCCCATTTTACTGTCCACCATGCACAGTCCTATTCTGCACCTCCCGTTCATGCACCGTGGCGTGCACCAAACCCCCAGAACAATCATCCACCCCCAAGAGCTTACAGAAATCCCTCGGGCGCAAGTTTCCGTCCGAACCAGGCATTCAGGGGCGACAGGGCGCCGAGGCCAAAGACTTTCACTCCCTTAGGAGAGTCTTATACCAGTCTGTTCCACCGGTTGAAGCAAGTAGGTTTGCTGAATCCGGTTGAAGCTAAGCTGCCAAACCCTCTTCCGAAGAACTTGGACCATTCAGTAAATTGTGCCTACTGCTCGGGATGTCCGGGACATGATACAGAAAAGTGTTGGAGGCTGAAGACGGCCATCCAGGAGCTCATTGACACCCGCAGGATCGAGGTCCGGACTCCAACAGAGCCCAACATCAACCAAAACCCGCTTCCAACTCATCATGAGACCAATATGATCGAGTTGGTACGGGCGGAGGAAGGAAAAGAGAAAGCCTCTCAGACTGTAATGATGATTAAGTCTAGCGGGGCAGGAACGAGAAAAGGGCCAAGCATTGATGAATCGCCCAGTTGCAAGAAGGACATACCAGGAGAGTCGGAAGCAGGAAAGGAAAGTGTGAACGAAGTACCGGTGAAGCCGGCCAAGATAGTTGTACCAGGGGCAGCAATCAAGCCCATTTTGACAGTAGCAGGCGTTCGAATGGATCCCTTCATCATCCAGCCGGCAACACAGTTGCCAGTAACTGATAGCCGGGCTGTCCCATGGAATTATGCTCGGATTACAACGACCTACAGAGGAAAGGAGGTGAAAGAGGAAGTTTGTGAAGCCCGAGGGTTGACCCGCTCGGGGAGATGTTTTGCCCCTGCGGAATTGAGGAAGACCACTCCGGCAGTATTGAAAAAGCCGGTCACTGATGAAGAAGCGGAAGAATTCTTGAAAAAGATGAAGCTGCATGACTACTCTGTCTTAGAGCAGTTGAAGAAGACTTCGGCGCAAATATCATTGCTATCCTTGCTGATACATTCTGAAGAACATCGGCAAGCATTGATGAAAGTCCTGAATGAGGCACATGTACCGGATAAAATCTTAGTGAGCCATTTGGAGAAGATCACCAATAGGATCTTCGAAGCAAATCGGATCACCTTCACCGATGACGAGTTGCCTGAGGAAGGCACTGAGCATAACAGGGCTTTATATCTTACGGTGAAGTGTGAAGAGGCGGTGGTTACCAAAGTCTTGGTCGATAATGGGTCCGGTGCTAACATTTGTCCTCTCTCTACACTGGGCAAATTAAAAGTAGACATCGGCAGGGTACGCGAGAACAGGGTATGTGTTCGAGGGTTCGACGGAGGAGGCAAAGCGTCGGTTGGTGACATAGTGCTAGTCTTGACAATCGGGCCGGTGGAGTTCACCATGGAATTCCAGGTGCTGGACATGGTGGTGTCATATAACCTCCTAATAGGGCGACCATGGATTCATGCCGCAAGAGCAGTTCCGTCCAGCTTACACCAGCTCGTCAAGTTCGAATGGGACCAGCAGGAGATCGTCGTCCATGGAGAGAACGATCCACAATCAGGCACCATCATTCCCTTTGTGGAAACAGAAGAAGACGTTGGGCCATGGGTGTATCAGGTCTGCGATGTGGTGTCCGCCCACCGAGTTCCGGAAGGGGAATGTATTCCCGGCGACGGAACAATTACTGCGGATGTCATGGTGGCGCATGAAATGTTGCGACATGGTTTCGTACCCGGTAAAGGGCTAGGTGCATCTCTGCAAGGAATTATACAACCGGTATCAGTGGTCGAAAACTTGGGAACCTTCGGCTTGGGATTCCAGCCAACCTCAGAGGACATCCGGCGAGCAAAGAGGAGTAAGCAGAAAACATGGGTGCTCCCAAAGCCTGTTCCACGCCTTTCCCAATCTTTTATCAGGTCCGGAGCAAGAGGACATCCAGCGACAAAGATTCCCGGTCCTACGATCAGGCCAGATGAAGAGTTCTTCAGGAAGTTCGAAGACCTATTCACGGATGTATGTATGCTCGAGGACGGTGAAGGATCTAGTCACGCCGAGATACAATTTGTGGGACCAAGGGCAAAACTGAATAACTGGAAGGCTACTCCTCTCCCTGTCCGGAAGGAGTCTTGGTAGTTTGTCTTGGATTGTTTTTCTTTCGAAATTTTGTGTTGGGGGGTTTGTCCCCGGAGTAGAATCCCGTTGTTTTTAGTTCATTTCTGATTTAAGTTTGCAGTCTGTTTTCCCTTTGTACAATTCACATTAATGAAATTTGGTTCCTTCGTGTCTAATTTTGTTTATCTTTTTTCTTCTTTTTACTTTTTTGAACAGCTTTCTTGCAACTGATCCTAATGATATGGCGTGCTTAAAGATTAATCAACCCAGTCTAGAAAGTCAATCGGGTTTGGAAATAATAACGCATGAAATAAGAAGTGACGAGAGTGAGTCGGAGTACGGCGATGATGAAGCTGTAGAAGAAATCGGTGAAGAATTAAGTCACTTCGAGGAAAAACCCAAACCGAATTTAAATGATACTGAGGCCGTTAATCTAGGGAATGCGGATGACGTCAAAGAAACCCGGATAAGTGTCCATATTGAACCCAATATGAGAGAAGAATTGATCAAAACACTCATGGAGTTTAAAGATATTTTCGCATGGTCATACGACGACATGCCAGGACTCAGCATTGATCTAGTGGTTCATAGATTACCCACTGATCCGGCATATCCTCCCGTCAAGCAAAAACTGCGGAAATTCAAGACGGAGATGAGTGTGAAGATTAAGGAGGAGGTAACCAAGCAGGTTGCAGGCGAAAGTCATTCGTGTCACTCGATACCCTGAATGGTTGGCTAACGTAGTACCGGTGCCAAAGAAAGACGGAAAGATCAGAGTATGCGTGGACTATCGCAATCTCAACAAGGCAAGTCCTAAGGATAATTTCCCACTTCCCAATATCCATATCTTGATTGATAATTGCGCCGGACGCGAAATTGGATCCTTTGTGGACTGTTATGCGGGATATCATCAGATTTTGATGGATGAAGAGGACGCAGAAAAGACGACTTTTATCACACCGTGGGGGACTTATTGCTACCGCGTGATGCCGTTTGGTTTGAAGAATGCAGGAGCAACATATATGAGGGCGATGACTACGGTATTCCATGACATGATACACAAGGAAATTGAGGTGTACGTGGATGATGTGATCATAAAATCTAGGCGTCAAGAAGACCATGTTGCTGACCTCGGGAAGTTCTTTCAAAGACTCCGAAGGTACGACATCAAGCTTAATCCGGCCAAATACGCATTCGGAGTTCCATCAGGAAAGCTGCTAGGATTCATCGTCAGCCGACGAGGGCATTGAGCTGGACCCATCCAAAATCAAGTCCATTCAGGAGTTAGCCCCGCCGAAGAATAAAACAGAGGTAATGAGTCTGTTGGGAAGGTTGAATTACATCGGTAGGTTTATTGCCCAGCTTACGGCAACTTGTGAACCCATATTCCGCCTATTGAAGAAAGACGCTGCGATAGAATGGACGGCAGAATGTCAGGAAGCGTTTGACCGGATCAAAGGGTATCTGTCAAATCCACCCGTACTAGTTCCGCCTGAACCGGGTAGACCCTTGATTCTTTATTTGACGGTTCTGGAGAATTCGTTCGGCTGCGTACTGGGGCAGCACGATCTTACTGGCAGGAAGGAACGGGCCATTTACTACCTCGGTAAGAAGTTTACAGTCCACGAGGTCAAGTACACTCATCTAGAAAAGACATGTTGCGCCCTGACTTGGGTAGCCCAAAAGCTGAAACACTACTTGTCTTCTTACACCACTTACCTCATTTCGCGTCCGGATCCGTTGAAGTATATTTTCCAGAAACCTATGCCTACAGGGAGGTTAGCAAAATGGCAAATATTACTTACGGAGTTCGACATCATATACGTGACAAGGACGGCTATGAAAGCTCAAGCCCTGGCCGATCACTTAGCTGAAAATCCTGTTGATGACGAATACGAACCTTTGAGGACGTATTTTCCGGATGAGGAGGTGTTGCAAATTGAGGGGTTAGAACTAACCAAGGATCCGGGGTGGAAGCTCTTCTTCGACGGAGCGGCGAACGCAAAGGGAGTCGGAGTAGGGGCTGTGCTCATATCTGAAACAGGACATCATTATCCTGTTACTGCTCAGCTGCGTTTTCACTGTACTAATAATATGGCCGAGTACGAGGCATGTATCTTGGGGCTGCGATTAGCGGTGGACATGGATGTACAGGACGTCTTGGTCTTGGGGGACTCGGACCTTCTGGTACATCAGATTCAGGGAGAATGGGAAACCAGAGATTTAAAGCTTATCCCGTATCGTCGGTGCTTGCATGATCTGACCAAGCGCTTTCGATCAGTAGAATTCAGACACATCCCAAGGATGCATAATGAGGTTGCCGACGCTCTAGCTACTTTAGCGTCAATGCTACATCACCCGGACAAGGTTCGTGTCGATCCATTACATATCCAGATCCGGAATCAACATGCTTATTGTAATGTGATAGAGGAAGAGGTGGATGGTGAGCCGTGGTTTCATGATGTCAAGGAATACCTCGGGTTAGGAGTATACCCAGAGCAAGCAACCGGAGATCAAAAGCGAGCTATTCGGCGGTTGGCGAACGGATTTTTCCTTAGTGGAGGGGTGCTATACAAAAGAACCCCAGACTTGGGATTGTTGAGATGTATAGATGCAAGTCAAGCCACAACAGTGATGACGGATATACACTCGGGAGTTTGCGGACCACACGTGAGCGGATACGTATTGGCAAAGAAGATTCTTCGAGCAGGATATTATTGGCTCACTATGGAGCGGGATTGTATAAGTTTCGTGCGAAGATGCCATCAGTGTCAGATACACGGAGATTTGATTCATTCTCCGCCGATTGAATTGCATACAATGTCCGCACCATGGCCGTTTGTCGCATGGGGTATGGATGTTATTGGACCTATTGAGCCTGCGGCTTCCAACGGTCATAGGTTCATTCTGGTAACGATTGATTATTTTACCAAGTGGGTGGAGGCCAAAACATTCAAATCAGTGACCAAGAAGGCGGTGGTGGACTTCGTACACTCCCACATCATTTGTAGGTTTGGAATTCCAAAGATGATCATTACGGATAACGGTGCAAATCTTAACAGTGGATTGATGAAAGAGGTATGTCAACAGTTCAAGATTACACACCGAAATTCCACACCGTATCGCCCAAAAGCAAATGGTGCGGTCGAGGCAACAAACAAGAACATAAAGAAGATATTGAGGAAAATGGTAGAAGGATCTAGGCAATGGCATGAAAAGCTACCATTCGCGCTGTTGGGTTATCGCACTACCGTCCGGACTTCGGTAGGTGCAACTCCTTACTTGTTGGTATACGGGACTGAAGCAGTAATACCCGCAGAAGTTGAGATTCCCATCCCTCCGAATTGTCGCTGAAGCCGAGATTGATGACGACGAGTGGGTCAAAACCCGATTGGAGCAATTGAGCTTGATCGATGAAAAGAGATTGACGGCAGTATGTCACGGCCAATTGTATCAAAAGAGAATGGCGAGAGCATATAACAAGAAGGTACGTCCCAGGAGATTTGAAGTGGGACAGCATGTGCTGAGGAGAGTTCTACCCCATCAGGCCGAAGCGAAAGGCAAGTTCGCTCCAAATTGGCAGGGACCTTTTGTGGTGACTAGAGTATTATCCAACGGCGCTCTATGTCTGACTGACGTCGAGGGAAGATGCACCGATATGGCTATCAATTCTGACGCAGTTAAGAGATACTATGTGTAATTCTTTAATGCATTTGTCAACGTTTGGTTTCGTTTGTGTGTATTTGGCATTTTTCGGAGAATGAAATGACAGAGGCAATTTTTCTACTACCCAAACACTTTAAACTTTGTTTCCCCATTTGAGCCTTAATTATTCTTTCATATACCCTCTTTCGGAATCATCAAGAATAGAAAAGAAACAAAGAAGTAATACAAGAAAAAGTGAACTACGTTCGACCTGATTCCTCAAGAAGGATACGTAGGCGCCACACGGCTCGGTCATAATAAAATAAAAATCAAAAATCCCCCAAGCAACAAAACTGGGGCAGAAGTCATTGTTTCGTTGGAAAGATAGTGTGGATTTCGAAAGTTGTAATAAGCTAACCGTTGAGGCTAAACCCCTTTCTTCAGCCTCACGCGCAGAAACCATATCAAGAACCAGAAAGACCTCTCGATCAGTATTTGAAAAGTGCCAAGTCATGTGAATGAAAGCCAGGAGTGACATCCCGACCCTCGATTGAATCCAGGATGCAAGCCGAAAGGGGATAACGCTCTAGAGGGAATCTCAGGGGTGATACCCCGCCGCAAGGAAAGAAAGCATGAATGAGAGAGTCTTAACGGTGAAAACCCTCGCGGGCACCTTAAGGCGAAGGAAGTTGAGAGAAGTAAAATGAGAGAGTCTTACGGTGAAAACCTTTACGGGCACCTCAAGGCGACGGGAGATAGAGAGAAATGAGAGAATCTCATTAGTGAAAACCCTTTGAAGGGCACTGTGAGGTGACAGGACGAGATGGTTACAAGATGTCTGCATGAGACAAGGTTTGGACATCCGTTTACCTCTAGCAGGACGCGGTATCAGAACGTGATTGACATGAATAGACTGGGTAGTTTAATCTCAAAGGCGCGGCATAACATTGGATCAGGCACACATTCAGATAAGTTTTCCTATTTTTGAGTTCAGAAAAGTTTTTCTCTTCTTTTTGTCATTTGCGGTCAGTATTCTTTTCTTTTCTTTCATTTTCGAAAATTGATTTTTCAAAGCTTACTACCAAGTCTCCCAAAGCAGTATATTGAAAGTGAATAGGCATTGGAACAAGGCAATGAGACGGAAGTCGTTACGATAGTGAGATTGGGATGACAGGCCGAGTGGAAGGTTCGCAAGAATTATGGAGTATGATGGACACATGTGGCATGTCCGAAAGATGATTTCACGCAACGGATCACCGGCTAAAAAGAGTCGGATCAAACCAAAGAGTGGAATAAAAGGAAAGATGAGAGGTCGTTCGTGGAAAAAGCATCTTCCCAAGCAAGCGTCAACGTCGTCCTCAAAGTTCGAGAGAGGCCAAGCAGCTGAAAGAGAATGGCCTCAATAAGAGTGGCACGACCACTCGCGGCTTTTTGAAACTAACAATTTTTCTTTGATTTAAAGCAGGAAAAGAGGGTCCGACGGCGGAAAAGCATACCGTCCAGAAGTTTATCACACTGGGGCAGAAAATTTTCTCCGGTTGCGAAAATTTTCTGGAAAGCAAGACTCAGAGGATAAGTGTAGAAAGCAACACCAGATGGGGTGATCTTTGAGCCGGATATCATTTCCAGCAGTTATCGGGAAAAGAAAAATGGCTTCGAGATTCCCCCAGCAGTATTACATCCTATAATTTGATCAAGGAAACAAAAGCGTGAGTCCCAAAAGAGGTAGGGGAAGAAGGAAGAGAATGAGGGGTGAAGGAAACAAAGAATACTTCCTCAGCAGCATCACCCCCAGCAGGCGAGTAAACAGTTCCAAAAATATCCCCAGCAGCCAGAAGAAAAGTAATACGACCGGGGGAAAGCAATTCCAAGACAGGATAATTCAGAAGAGAAGGTGGTCCGAGAGGTAACGCAGGAACAAGGATAGGGTACAAGAGGCAAAGGAAGGTAATCAAGATAGGATGAAAATCAGGGAGTTGTAATTGAAGTCAGGGAGCCCGCCTGGAGAATGGAGTGGCGATTTAATTTTGAAGTAGTAATTGAAGTCAGGGAGCCCGCCTGGAGAATGGAGTGGCGATTTAATTTTGAAGTAGTAGTTGAAGTCAGGGAGCCCGCCTGGAGAATGGAGTGGCGATTTAATTTTGAAGTAGTAGTTGAAGTCAGGGAGCCCGCCTGGAGAATGGAGTGGCGATTTAATTTTGAAGCAGTAATTGAAGTCAGGGAGCCCGCCTGGAGAATGGAGTGGCGATTTAATTTTGAAGTAGTAGTTGAAGTCAGGGAGCCCGCCTGAAGAATGGAGTGGCGATTTAATTTCGAAGTAGTAGTTGAAGTCAGGGAGCCCGCCTGGAGAATGGAGTGGCGATTTAATTTTGAAGTAGTAGTTGAAGTCAGGAAGCCCGCCTGGAGAATGGAGTGGCGATTTTAATTTTGAAGTAGTAGTTGAAGTCAGGAAGCCCGCCTGGAGAATGGAGTGGCGATTTAATTTTGAAGTTATAGTCGAAGTCAGGGAGCCCGCCTGGAGAATGGAGTGGCGATTTAATTTTGAAGTAGTAGTTGAAGTCGGGGAGCCCGCCTGGAGAATGGAGTGGCGATTTAATTTTGAAGTAGTAGTTGAAGTCAGGAAGCCCGCCTGGAGAATGGAGTGGCGATTTAATTTTGAAGCAGTAGTTGAAGTCAGGGAGCCCGCCCGGAGAATGGAGTGGCGATTTAATTTTGAAGTTATAGTTGAAGTCAGGGAGCCCGCCTGGAGAATGGAGTGGCGATTTAATTTTGGAGTAGTAGTTGAAGTCGGGGAGCCCGCCTGGAGAATGGAGTGGCGATTTAATTTTGAAGTAGTAGTTGAAGTCGGAAGCCCGCCCGGAGAATGGAGTGGCGATTTAATTTTGAAGTAGTAGTTGAAGTCGGGGAGCCCGCCCGGAGAATGGAGTGGCGATTTAATTTTGAAGTTATAGTTGAAGTCAGGGAAGCCCGCCTGGAGAATGGAGTGGCGATTTAATTTTGGAGTAGTAGTTGAAGTCGGGGAGCCCGCCTGGAGAATGGAGTGGCGATTTAATTTTGAAGTAGTAGTTGAAGTCGGGAAGCCCGCCCGGAGAATGGAGTGGCGATTTAATTTTGAAGTAGTAGTTGAAGTCGGGGAGCCCGCCCGGAGAATGGAGTGGCGATTTAATTTTGAAGTTATAGTTGAAGTCGGGGAGCCCGCCTGAAGAATGGAGTGGCGATTTAGTTTTGAAGTAGTAGTTGAAGTCAGGGAGCCCGCCCGGAGAATGGAGTGGCGATTTAATTTTGAAGTAGTAGTTGAAGTCGGGAAGCCCGCCTGGAGAATGGAGTGGCGATTTAATTTTGAAGTAGTAGTTGAAGTCAGGGAGCCCGCCCGGAGAATGGAGTGGCGATTTAATTTTGAAGTTGTAGTCAGGGAGCCCGCCTGGAGAATGGAGTGGCGATTTAATTTTGAAGTTGTAGTCAAGTCAGGAAGCCTGCCTGGAGAATGGAGTGGCGATTTAATTTTGAAGTAGTAGTTGAAGTCAGGAAGCCCGCCCGGAGAATGGAGTGGCGATTTAATTTTGAAGTAGTAGTTGAAGTCAGGGAGCCCGCCTGGAGAATGGAGTGGCGATTTAATCTTGAAGTAGTAGTTGAGGTCAGGGAGCCCGCCTGAAGAATGGAGTGGCGATTTAATTTTGAAGTAGTAGTTGAAGTCGGGAAGCCCGCCTGGAGAATGGAGTGGCGATTTAATTTTGAAGTAGTAGTTGAAGTCGGGAAGCCCGCCTGGAGAATGGAGTGGCGATTTTAATTTTGAAGTTGTAGTTGAAGTCAGGAAGCCCGCCTGGAGAATGGAGTGGCGATTTTAATTTTGAAGTAGTAGTTGAAGTCAGGAAGCCTGCCTGAAGAATGGAGTGGCGATTTAATTTTGAAGTTGTAGTTGAAGTCAGGAAGCCCGCCTGGAGAATGGAGTGGCGATTTAATTTTGAAGTTGTAGTTGAAGTCAGGGAGCCCGCCTGGAGAATGGAGTGGCGATTTAATTTTGAAGTTGTAATTGAAGTCAGGGAGCCCGCCTGGAGAATGGAGTGGCGATTTAATTTTGAAGTTGTAATTGAAGTCAGGGAGCCCGCCTGGAAAATGGAGTGGCGATTTAATTTTGAAGTTGTAGTTGAAGTCAGGGAGCCCGCCTGGAGAACGGAGTGGCGATCTGCTTTAATTTGGTAGAGGAAAGCGATAGAATGTAACAGAAATCTCCGGCATGAATCCAAGTTCGTAAGAAGAGAAGAAGCATCAGAAGGAACGCCAAGTCAGACAAGATGGCAAGGAGCGCGACAAGATCAAGTTACAAAGATAGACAAGAACTTGTAGTACTGTAACTTAGTCTAGCTTTTTGTTTTGTTGTTTAGTACGGTGTAACAAGGAGATCAGCTAAGCGGTGGTAGCATCAGTAACAGCAGCAACAGCAGTAACAGCAGTAACAACGAGATCACAACAGTCGTGGTAGTCCCAGCTACCAGAACGTCCCGAACTACATTGACCTGATTCCCTTTTAGCCGGGGATATGTAGGAGACCTTTGAAGCAAGGTTCGGTCAAAAAACTTTTCCAAAATGCTTCATACGGAGTACTCGAATGGGCAAAATCGCTTATATCCGCTCACTTATCTTTGCACGAAAACTCTGCGTGTTTACGCGCAAAGAGGGGCAGTTGTGAGCACGTGATTTTTGCCTTACTTGAGAAGTACTCCCAGAAAATTCAAAAATAAAAATAGTTTCGTGTTGGGTATGATTTTTGTGATTTTGTGTTATTTTATCTTTTTGTGTGCACGTTTATTTATTTAAATTAAAAATACAAAAAATATATGCTAAGTTTTGCATTTTTAGTGTTTGATATCGAAGTCATGTGATTTACATTTTAGGTGATATGTAATTGTGTACGTTAATTGTAGTAAAAAATAGCGGTGTTATAGGTTAGTATATATACATATGTGTGTATATATATATATATGTATATATATACATATATATATATATATATATACACATACACATATAGTACACCATGAAGATCCGATCTGGGCCAAATCCAGTCTAAAAGCCAGGCCCAAACGGATTTCTTCTAATCCAGCCCCAAATACCCGTCCAAGCTTCAGCCTGTGTAACACTTGATCTGGACCGTTGGATTTTATTATCCAACGGCCCAGATTAATCCTTTAATTCCAAAATGCATTCAGCCTATGACTTAACCAAACGACACCGTTTGATTTAAGTGAGGAGATCCTGATCGTTGATCAAGTTTGATCCAACGATCAGGATTTAACTTCTCCAAAACATATATAAACTCATTCCATACCCCGCCCCCCCAAGCCAGACCCCCCTCTCCCTTCATCTCCCTCAGGAGCTCTCAAAGCCCAGCGTAACGCCGCCCTCCTCCGCCGTACTCCGCCTGCCGGAAATCGCCTCACGGCGGTTCCGGTAGGCCAATCACCACCAAACCAATGCCAAAACCTTCCCCTCACCTTCCCCATCACGGATCCGGCCTTCGCTAACCTCGAATCACCACCCAACGGCTCGAATCTTCATTCAAAGATTCGAGTCAAAACCCAAACTACGCCAAACTTCACCAAATTCACACCACAGTCTCCTCACACCTCCCCCACACTCCCATTGACATTGGTGTGGTTCGAATCTAACCAAAAATGCAAAAGCCCCAAATCCGAGCCCAAGAACCCTAGAATTCCAAGATTAGGGATTTTGTCCGAGTTTAAGAATTTGGAGTCAATAGGCTCTAATTGGAGTGTTTTTCGTTCGAAAAACACTTCAATTAAAGCGTGTTCACTTCAAAAATGCAATCTCAAGTCCGTGGAAGCTTGAGTTTGTTCGAGTTCGGATTGCCTTCATTAGGTATTTCAATCTTCTTCTGTTTTTAGTGGTTTGTGTGTTCTTTGTTAGTTTCAATTGGTTTAATTTTCTTCTTTGCCGTCCTTAGTTGTCATTTCTTCTCCAAGACCTTTTGTTTTGGTCAATTGTTTTCTGTATCGCTTAGTTGAATGTGTTAGTTATAGGATACGAACTCGCGTCGATTAGCGTCGTCGAATAGTTAACTTCGCATATGTCCGGCATTCGTTGAAATTTCAGAATCATTGTTAGCCAATTAATCTGTTATCATTGCTATGTGTTGTAGTGGATTAGATGTCATCTTCTAATTAATTACCTAGGTTGAGTTATTTGAATTACCACACAGTAATTAGCATTCCTGGATTGAATGGGACTGTTTGATTGGTTTGAAACTGAAGTTATGATTCAAATTAAGCTAACTAGGGAATCAGGGTTCAACACTTAGAGTATTTGGTGCCCTGCACATGAGGCTAGTCAGTGGAATCCACTGTCACAGCAGAGCAGCCCACCAGTGCCCTGCAATTACTAATTTTTAATTATGAAAACCCCATACTTAGACATAGTTTAGTGGGTTGGACAGAAGGAGGATGGGCAAGGGGCTGTTCTGCAGAATCTGGGTGTCCTAGGTGTTGTTTGTGGTTATAAATAGATAGGTATTGATACCTAAAGGGGATGGACAGTGATAAACAAGAGAGGAAGCAAAAACAGTAAACCTGGAGAGAAATATATTCAGACAGACATTAGAGAATACCTGGAGAGCAAAAAGATAGACAGTGATAAACAGGAGAGTACCTGGAGAGCAAACACAGTCATAACTGGAGAACACTTAGAGAAATACGGGCAGCAAAGATCCATTCTTGAAAACCAGAAAAGAAGATAGATAGAAAGAGCTGAGAGAGGCTACTGTTTCATTAGTTTCCAGGCTACTGTGTTGTGGTTGTGCTTGTCTGTTGGTGCTGTTGGTCATTAGTGTTGCTGCTCTTGGTCATTAGTGTTGCTGCTCTTGGTCGTTTGTGTTGCTGTGCACAGTGTTGTTGGTCCAGTGCTGGTTCTTCTATTGTTTGTGTGTTGCTGTGCTATTGTGGCTAACTGCCACTGGTTGTGGTCGTGTGTGTTGATATTGCTGGCCTGGTTGTTTGTTGCTGCTCTTGGTCTGTTGGTTGCTGGCTGGTTTGTAGTTGTTGCTGCCTGGGTTGATTATTGTTGTTTGTTCCATTGTTGGTCGCTGTTTGTGTCTATAGTGGTGCTGCCTGGGTGGTTTTGTTGCTGTGCTGTTGTTTCATTATTTTGTTGGTTGTTGGTCTATTTGATTGCTGGTCTATTGGTTACTGGTTTACTGTTGCTGTTACTGTTCCTGTTACTGTTGCTGCATTGCCATTGCTCACTCTTCCTTGTTCTTCCGCATTCCAGGTACACACCTCTGTTATTGTAGTTCCTTGGTCCGAAAGAATGAAGTTTGAAGCTTATGCATAAAGTCTATTGAAACATGTAGTCGCCTAAAGTTCTTATGTTTAATTACATTCTGTTATTCTCCAAATAAGCTTGTATTGCTAGTTTTGGTTATGGAAAAGTGTGGCTAGGCCAAAGATACACTGTCGTTAGATAAGCACGTAAACCTGAATTAGTCTGTTGTATCTCTATTCAATCTTCTCTGCTCGTGTGTGTAATCTCCAAATCTGTTAACGTTAGACCTTATGCTAAAAGCAAGATTAGCTAGGGAGTTGTTACTCAACGGAATGACGTAATTAGATTAAAAAGAGTCGGGGCGCATTTCATGTGACCCGACCCCAATTTTGGGCAAGAGTAAACAAAGCGTGTCAGGGAACCACAGGCGCATTTCATGTGGTGTGGTTCGTAGCAAGTTTTGAATAATTTGGAATCAACTCTTAAGTAAAATACATTGGGATGTAGTTCGCTTTAGATTTGAATTAAAGGTGCGCCTCGCCCAATAGTTACACTAATCGCATAGCCGTCATAAATGTATATATAAAATACTTAGATTTTGAGATGCGTTGTTTCTTGACGAATATCACGCCTTTCTCAACAGTGTAAATAAGTAGTCGATCCGGGCGCATATTTTAGTTCTATCTTCTTAAATACGGGTGTGCATTTCATGCGACCCAAATCCAAACCCCGAAATGTTGAATAAGAATATGTTGAGGATCCGGGTGCATTTCATGTGACGTGATTCGAAAGCATATTTTTAAGCAACTTTCTCTTTCGTAAATCACAACCAATAATAAAAGCGGTAAAGGGATATTAACTTGCACTAAGTACATAATTGTAAAAGCAGATAGATAAGCCAAACACGACAGTTGAGCGACCGTGCTAGAACCACGGAATTCGGGAATGCCTAATACCTTCTCCCGGGTTAATAGAATTCCTTATCCGGATTTCTGGTTCGCGGACTGTTAAATAGAGTCATTCTTTTCCTCGATTCGGGATTTAACCGGTGACTTGGGACACCGTAAATCTCCCAAGTGGCGACTCTGAAATAATTAAAATAAATCCCATCTCGATTGTCCTTTAATTGGAAAAACTCTTTGCATCCTCGCGGGTGCGTAAAAAAGAGGTGTGACAGCTCTGGCGACTCTGCTGGGGACTTCTTTAGAATTCGAGCTCGGAATAACTGTTGTATTTGGCATATTTTATTATTATCTGATTCTTTTACATGTTGGCATCAATGTGCAAAATGTTGTTTTTACTGCTTTGAGGGAGTGTCAATTCGACGACCCTCATTTGCTTGTCCTTCAGGATAGAGTTCGGCGTGGTGATGCTCGAGATGTTACCATCGGGGATGATGGAGTTATGAGGATGCAGGGCGTATCTGTGTGCCTAATGTGGATGATCTTCAAGAGCCGATTCTAGCAGAGGCCCATAGCTTGCGGTATTCCATCCATCCGGGAGCCACGAAGATGTATTAGGACTTGAAACAACATTACTGGTGGAGGCGGATGAAGAGGGATATAGTCGATTATGTTTCTAGATGCCTCAACTGCTAGGAGGTGAAGTATGAGCATCAGCGTCCTGGTGGATTGATGCAGCAGATTGAGATTCCCGAGTGGAAATGGGAGCGCATTACCATGGACTTTGTATCCGGACTTCCACGGACGGTTAGGAAGTTTGATTCCATTTGGGTCATTGTGGATCGGATGACCAAGTCCGCTCATTTTATACCGGTGAGCACTACATATTCATCGGAGCGACTGGCGGAGATCTATATCAGGGAGGTAGTTTGGCTGCATGGTATTCCAGTTTCCATCATTTCAGATAGAGGCACTCGCTTCACTTTACGGTTCTGGAGAGCTGTACAGCAGGAGTTAGGTACTCGGGTGGAGCTGAGCACAGCATTTCACCCCCAGACCGATGGGCAGTCCGAGCGCACTATTCAGATTTTGGAGGATATGCTCCGTGCGTGTGTGATTGAGTTTGGAGGTTCGTGGGATCATTTCTTGCCACTGGCGGAGTTTGCTTATAACAACAGCTACTAGTCTAGTATTCAGATGGGACCGTACGAGGCCCTATATAGTAGGAGGTGCAGGTCTCCCGTGGGTTAGTTTGAGCCGGGCGAGGCCAGGCTGCTAGGTACTGATATGGTTCAGGAGGCTATGGACAAGGTCAAGGTGATTCAAGACAGACTTCGTGCAGCCCAGTCTAGACAGAAGAGTTATGCGGAAAAGAAAGTTCGCGATGTGGCTTTTATGGTTGGCGAGCGGGTTCTACTTCGAGTCTCGCCCATGAAGGGCGTTATGAGGTTTGGGAAGAAAGGGAAGCTGAGTCCCAGATTTATTGGCCCTTTTGAGATTTTGAGGCGTATTGGGGAGGTTGCCTATGAGTTAGCCGTACCTCCTAGTCTAGCTGGAGTTCACCCCGTATTTCATGTCTCCATGCTCCGGAGGTATCATGGTGACCCGTCGCATATGTTGGATTTCACTTATGTTCAGCTAGACAAGGATCTGTCTTATGTTGAGGAGCCAGTAGCCATTCTAGACAGGCAAGTCAAAAAGCTAAGGTCAAAGAACATCGCTTCGGTAAAGTTTCAGTGGCGGGGCCAGCCGGTCGAGGAGGCGACTTGGGAGACCGAGCAGGATATGCGCAGCCAGTACCCTCATCTTTTCACTACTCCAGGTATGTTTTCTATGTTCGTTCGAGGACGAACGAATCTTTAAGTGTGGGAAGATGTAACGACCCGACCGGTCGTTTTAGAAAAATTACGCCCCAATCCCTAATTTAACTGTTCCCCTAAGTTCATTTCTGCTATTGTGGTTTGCCAGGAGAGTCGGTTCTGAAATTTGGAGCATTTTGGGACACTTAGTCCCTAAATAAGAGCTTTAAAGTTAGAAAATGGTCCGTAATCGGAACAGTGTTAAGACGACCTCGGAACGGGAATCTGATGGTTCCATTAGCTCAGTTGGGTGATTTCGTGGTTGGGAGCGCGTTCGGAATGTATTTTGGAGGTCCGTAGCTCAATTAGGCTTGAAATGCCGAAGGTTGAAATTTTGGTGAATCCGAACGACAGGTGAGATTTTGATCCGGGGATCGGAATGGAATCCCGACAATTTCTGTAGCTTCGTTATGTGATTTTGGATATGTCCGCAAATTTTCAGGTCATTTGGACGTCGTTTGGTCGGGTTTTAGATCGTATGTGCAATTCGGAAAGTTTTAAGAAATTTAGGCTTGAATTCGATATGAATCATGGGTTTTGATGTTGTTAGACGTGTTTTGAGGATTTGAAACAAGTTCGAATAAGGTATTAGGATGTGTTGGTGTGTTTGGATGAGGTCCGGGGGCCTCGGGGTGGTTTCGGATGGTTAAACGGGAGAAAATCATGGAAATTGCAGGTTTAGGAATTCTGCCTCTGTTGTTTTCGCCCCTGCGAAAATGGAACCGCAGAGGCGAGTCCGCTGAAGCAGAAATTGGAGCGCGAAAGCGGACTGGAGCGTAGGGGCGGTCCTTGTCCGCATAAGCGGCATCGCGAGTGCGAGGATGGGGACCGCAGAAGCGGTCAGGAGACGAGTTGGGCAATCCCGCAGAAGCGGACAAGCCTCCACTTAGGCGAGTCCGCAGAAGCGGACTGCTATTCGTAGGAGCGGAGAGTTCCGCAGGAGCGGACCTTTGTCCGCAGGAGCGGCCTCGCGGAAGCGGCTTTAGGCTCGCAGAAGCGGAATGGGCCAGCCAGGCCTGGGCTTCGCAGAAGCGACAACATGTCGCGGAAGCGGATCCACAGAAGCGGAAAATAGTCCGCAGAAGCGGAAATCGCAGAGAGTTAATTGTATCAGAAGTTAGAAAATTTCAGAAACATTCCAACATTTGGGGTCTCGGCTTAAGAGGCGATTTGGGCAAATTTTGAGGGAGATTCAAGGGAAATCATCAGGTAATCAACTATGGACTCATCTTATGATTAGTATTGGTAATATTATGCAATTATATCATGAAAATGGAGGAATTTGGGGTAATTTATGGAGGATTTAGCCCTAGGCTTGAACTTTAGAAAATCAAGGTTTTGAATGGGCAAATGGAGTCCGAATTTGGTAAACTTTATATGCTTAGACTCGTATTGAGACAAGGGTTCCGAAAATATAACTTTCGTAATTTTTCGAGAGGCGTACCGAAAGTCGGGTTTTGGCAACTTGTGGGTTTTGGTGTATTTTGAGTTATTTTGATTGGGTAATGCCCAATTGGCCTATTTTGATGTGATTCTTTTGATTTTTATCAAATACTACACTTGTGGAGGCCGACATTCGCGGCAAGAGGGTTATTTCTTAGCGGTTTTGTACCGGATTTGAGGTAAGTGGCTTGTCTAACCTCGTGTGGGGGACTTTCACCCCTAGGATATTATTGTGATATTTTAAATGCCTTGTACGCGAGGTGACGGGCGTGTACATGCGCTGGTTGTTGATCACATACTTTACTCAAAATGTTCAATGAGCGATATTCCTGTTTTTAGCTGTTAAATTCGATATTCCTACCCGGTAGTAGTTAGAAAAGCATGATTTGATAGTATTTAACTGTCTAGTTGCCTAATTGTTTTACTTGAGTTTTCTTGGTAATCGCTGGCGTTGTTTATCGGCGAAGTTATCGTTAAGCATATTATACTTCTCTCTGTGTATTCCTTTTACTTGTATTGTTGTGGACTATGGGTTCGATTCCCGAGATCCTGAAATTATTGAAATGTGGACTACGGGTTCGATTCCCGAGATCCTGAGATTATTGAAATGTGGACTACGGGTTCGATTCCCGGAGATCCTGAGATTTATTGAAATGTGGACTACGGGTTCGATTCCCGGAGATCCTGAGATTTATTGAAATGTGGACTGCGGGTTCGATTCCCGGAGATCCTGAGATTTATTGAGATGTGGACTACGGGTTCGATTCCCGAGATCCTGAGTTATTGGTAGGGACTACGGGTTCGATTCCCGAGATCCTGAGTTATTGGTAGAGACTGCGGTTTCGATTCCCGGAGATCCTGAGCTATTGAGATATTATTGAGACATGGGTCGCGGGTTCGATTCCCGGAGACCCAGGGGTGCTGTTAATGGAACTGTGGGTTCAATTCCCACAGGTCCTGGACTTGTTTATTTTAGTTGGTTACTTGTTGTTAGTTTAATTGTAGACGGTTGCAATAATCATTACATTGTTGTTATTTCGGAATTGTTGTCATTTAAACTGCCTATTATTATTATCATCATTATATTATTATTCTCTCAGTAGGGCCCCGACCTTCCTCGTCACTACTCCATCGAGGTTAGGCTTGGCACTTACTGAGTATCGCCGTGGTGTACTCATGCTACTCTTCTGCACACTTTTGTTGTGCAGATCTAGGTACATCAGAGCAGGCTCGTGCTAGGTGATTCGCAGCTTTCTGGGAGACTTCGAGGTATGATCTGCTACGTCCGCGGATCTGGAGGCTTTCCTTCTATTCTAATAGTACTAGTTGACATTTTTCTTCATTTCGTTGTTAGATACTCTATACACATAGAGCCACAGTTGTATTTCTCTTTTAGTCTGTGTTACCATGGGGTTCCGGATCTTGGTAGTGTTTTATTTATTGTGTGACGGATGTATGTGCCAAGCGGCACGGATTACATATCTTTTTATGCTATTTTTCCGCTGTTTCTTATTAAGTGTTTATAACTTGTATATTCCGCAACGTGTTAGGCTTACCTAGTCGTGGGGACTGGGTGCCATCATGACATGTTCACAATTGGTGAACTAGGGTCGTGACATATATATATATATATATATATATATCTTAAATTGATAATTACTTTAAGTGGAACTGCATTAATGGTATCCTTAAACAACGTTAACAATCAATTAACTAGTGATATCCTTATATAAGTAACGTAGTGATTAATTAGCCGGTATATTGATATAATTATATACCAAATGGAAGTTTATTAATGATATTTGTGAGAAATATTTGTCATTATTTACCTCTAGACTGATAATTAAAGTAAGTAGAGGTTTTTATATATATATATATATATATATCTGTGTGTGTGTGTGTGTGTGTGTGTGTGTACACATCTTAAATTGATAATTTCTGTAAGTAGAACTGCATTAAGGTATCCTTAAGCAACGTTAACAATCAATGAACTAGTGGTATCCAGATATAAGTAGCGTTGATGATTGATTAGCCAATACATTGATAATTATATACTAAATGAAAGTGTATTAATGATATTTGTGAGAAATACTTGTCATTGTTAATCTCTATATTGATAATTAAAGTAGTTGGAGGTTTATATATATATATATATATATATCTTAAATTGATAATTACTTTAAGTAGAAATGCATTAATGGTATCCTTAAACAACGTTAACAATCAATGAACTAGTGGTATCCTTATATAAGTAACGTTAATGATTGATTAGCCGATACATTGAAAATTATATACTAAATGGAAGTGTATTAATGATATTAGTGAGAAATATTTGTCATTGTTTATCTCTAGATTGATAATTAAAGTAAGTGGAGGTTTATTTGTGGTATCATTAAATAATATTATTGTTATTCTGAAGTAACGCTAGTGATTATTCTTTGCCTCTTTTTACCTACAGACTCGAGGATAGTGATGGCTGTACTTGGTAAGTATCCTAATCCTTAATAATGCGATTGATAGTTCAACTATATCGGCTATGGAAGAGAAGACCGCAAAGTTGACAGCAGAGCTTCAAGAGACCAAGGCTAGTGAAAAGAAGAGATTTGATACCCTTCAAGGTCAGGTAGAAAGGAGGGACAAATAATTTGATCTCCTTCAAGATCAACTGGCCAATCTTCTTGCTTGTGGTGCTTTCCCCTTTCCCGGTCTCCTCCTCCTTCCCCACCTGCCAGCGATGAAGGTCCTAGGACCGAACATGGAGACGATGCTACATAAAAAAACTCATTGAATATTGTGTATTGTCACAATAAAGTTGTGAACTTGTTAATATTTTGTTGTTGGTTATTTGAATGATGATTATATTGTTATTGAACACTTTAGTAGTAGTAGTTGTGGTTATTAGTTGTTGGTTAATTGTTGTTGTTGAGGGTTATTAGTTGTTATTTTGTTGGGTTTTCACGGTTGAATGGCAGCAATGTAAGCTGCCATTATAGGATATATAATGGTTTAAATTGGTAGGTGGTGTAACTTAAAACAACCAGTTTTTGCCAGTTGTTACCCATATTTTTGACCGCATTTGGTCGGAAACGAATTTTATTTTGCCCATCTTAATTCCGACCGAAATTGGTCTGAAATTTCAAATAAATTCCCTAGCCTACTGAAATTTCCGACCGTATTCGGTCGGAAATTATGAATTTATATTTATGTTTTTAATAAATTAACAATTTATAAAAAATGATTTATTTAAATAATATTATTTATTTTTATAAGTTTCGACCGATATCGGTCGGAAAGATAAAATTTAAAAAAAATTTAATAATAATATTTTCAGACCGATTTCAGTCGGAAATTTGAAAATTAAAAATACATTTAATAGTTCGATCATGAATTATTTGTTCCGACCTAATTCGGTCGGAAACTTTCGACCATTTCTTTTCTACCGATTCCGATCGGAAATTTCCGACCAATGGTGGTTGGTGTGCATTTGCGGCCATTATATTTCCGTCCAATTAAAAACGGTCGGTATTTGGTCGGAAATTATTAATTTCCGATCGATTTCGGTCGGAAATGATGGACGAAAATCACCTATTTTCTAGTAGTGAATAATTATAATCTTCACTTCTGCTGCAAGAGAACTCCTAATTCTTTGGACCTCCCTGTATTGGTTTGTTCTCCTTGGAATTAAGAGATACAAGCCACTTTTCTCTTTACCAATCCCCTTCACCTTCCTAGTGAACAAATTCGGGAAGACACAAAATGTTGGGAAAAAATTCACTGAGAATTGCAACTCTTTTGTTAGCTTAGAAACTGACAACAAATTGTATTTTCTTCAAACAAGTTGTATGTTAGCTTAGAGGTTTAAACCCCTGAAATTTGCTTGATTTACGGGGGTTCAAACCGCCGCAATATTTTCTTCAAACAAGTTCAAATTGGTTAAATATTAAAAATACGGGGGTTCGGTTGCTGCTTAATCACCCGCCGCTACTGATACCAGCGGTCACGAAAAAACTCCCGCTAATTGATTGCGGCGACAAATATTGCAGGGGTTTTTTAAATTGCCGCAAAATCTATTTTCAGGGGTTGCTGACCCCCGTAATTTGCAAATTTGACCCCCGCAAATAGCCCCTTTTTTTGTTGTGTAAATTCAGCATACACATACATCATGTATGGTGGCATCTCCTGTGAGTTTATAACTGCTTTGATAAGTAACAGGGACAAACATACAATTTGGCAAGCTAACATTACATCTCCTATTTTCAGGCATCTTTACTATATCATCCAACATATTATAGTTTAAAGCCATATGATTTGTTGCTCCAGTGTCTATAATCCAAGGATCCCTACAGTCTTTCAACAAACTAGAATTATCATTACCTGCCATATTAGCTGTGTGCTCCTCTACCTTGTCCTTGTTCAACAACCTTATTATCTACCCATACTGCTCCCTAGTGAAGAAGTTTGACATTCATTATGGTATTTCAGCTTTTCTTTTAGTTATAACATTCTCTTGAGCATGATTGCTGCTATTTACAGCTGCATTTGCCTGTTTGTGTTGTTGCTATCTTTTCCCTTTGTATCCAGGAAGATATCCAAGTAGCTTGTAACAAGTATCCTTTGAAGTGGCAATACTCACAATACAAATCATTTTGCCTTTTAAACCTTGACTGATTTCTTCTTGTACTCATGAAAACCGTGATTCATTCATTTCATTTGCTAAGCCAATTTGAGAATTAGAAACACACACTTTCCTTTGATTCTCCTTATTTATTAGCATTGCAAAATGTACGACTAACAAAAGGTGATAGAAATTGTAGCAAAATTTGACTTCTAATAGCTCCATATGACTCATTTAATCCCATTAGGAACTGGAAATTTTTTTGTGTTGTTCTAAATGTTCGATAAAGTCTCTAGTATGAGCAGTAACTGGAAGTGAGGGTATAAGAGAACCATATTCATCCCATAACGACTTTAACCTATAATGATAGACAGAGATACTAGAGATACCTTGAGAAACTGTGGCTATTTCTCGCTGCAGATTGTAGACTCTAGAACCATTGACTTTGTTGGATTGATCTTATAGATCCATCCAGACTTCATGAGCATTTTCAGCATACACAATGCCATTTACCAGTTCTGGAGACACGGTGTTCATGATCCATATCAACATTGTTGCATTAAATCTCTCCCGGTCCTCGCCTAGATCTTCAGCGAACTGAGATTTTGTACAGCTTCCATCAATAAACCCTAATTTTCTCTTCGCTCGCAGCGCAATCACCATAGCCTTACTCCAGACGGAGTAATTTTCTGTTCCTTTCAATTAAATTGATATTATCACATTGCTAGGATTATCAGACGGTTGCAAGAATAGTGGATGCCTAGGATTATCAATATATAGATTTGCCATTGTTGAGCTTCGATTGAGCTTCAATTTCAACTCAAGAAAAAGAATCTATGAACTCATAGTAGAGATGTTATGATGCTATGCTTTGTCCTCGATCGAATCACTCAAGCTCTAATACCATGATAAAATCCATCATTAGAGGGTGGAGAATTGAGGCTGAGATTGAATCAAAGAAGGAAGAAGAAGAAAGTTATGGAAAAATGATCTTCAATTATAGAGAAAAAGATTACAATGGCTAAATCAGCCTTTTATCACTGCACACGTAGGATATATATAATTATTTCCTAACTTTAACTAATTGACTAACTTGCTATTATACATAGCTGTCACCTAACTGACTTTGTCACCCTGCAAGCCTTCAGTTGTGCAACTGTCACCAACTGTCACTTTAATCATCTCAACAAACATAACATAAAAATTGTGAAGGGGCTTCAAAACCTAATATATAGACGTAAAAACATATTTTTCCTTTATATATAGTGTAATTTTTCGGTGAAGGGAATTCAGGTAAACATCCTTGCACCCTCCTAAAACCGCCTATTGCTATAATAGAGAGGTCTAACTGTATTTTTCTATATGTACGTTAGTCTTTTATTATTAGTACTATTGTTATGTGATATACACTGATATTTATTGGAATAATGACCATGTTCCTAACTTGAAAAATAATTGAATAAATACAAATATCAACGTCAATCGGCAGACATTATGAGCATATATGAATATGCCTGAAACCTAAGTGTGGGGTAAGTTCAGCCACTATTGTTCACAGGACAAATAATTGGAGGCAGCTTTAAGAGTGATTCGTTATCTCAAAGGCTTTAAGTGTCAACACGAATCGACACGAAACAATAAGAATTTATTCTTTGTTAGATTCTTAAATTTAGTAAGTAGGCATGATAGGTTTGACTATTTTAAAGAAATGATCGACAGAACCGCGAACGCTCCTGCTTTAACTCGTAGGAGGTATTGACACGCGGCGGATGCATGCTTGATGAAGCGGTATTAAGTGATATATGTATTAATGCTAAAAAAATTGTCCTCGAGTAGAATTGAATTCGAGACCCTTTCTAACTTAAAATTCAACAACACCAACATATTAAAATTATTTATCCAAAAGTATGATAATTAAATTTTTTATAAATTTCAACACTACTTATAAAAATTCCTGCATGCGCCCCTATTGACACCCGATTGTCATATTATTACATGAATAACATCATATATCTAATTTAATGAAGGAAATATAAACATTCGACCCCCCTACAAAACTAAGAAGATTCAAGAATACCAATTGTGAGAATCAAAGCAAGCATAGTTTTTTACGTGGGACTTCTAAGTGAAGATCAAGGAGAAGGAAAAGAGACGAGGAGAAACAGAGAATTGAAACTCAAAAGGATCGACGGGAAACGATTAAAGTTTATGCTTTGTTGATTCCTAAATTTAGTGAACGGACATAATTGTTTCTTCTAATTTCGTAATATTTATTAACAAAATAAATGGCAGATTGACTAATAGGTTCATGATTGCTACAACTAACGGTTAAAAACAAGAGAGGAAATCTAAAACTGTCTTGAGTTGATTATCAAGCATAAGGAACTATCCAAATTATCTGATTTCAGGGTGGTCAGTGGTCACACAAGTGAAATTGACGACAGAATAGAGGCCTACATTTACACACCACCTCTCCTAACACAGAGGGCATGGGGTGGTGAGAAAACAGAAACTATAAGGAAAAAAGGGACCAAGAATGATCACTTTCCCTAAGAACACTTTGCACAAAAAAATAGTCTGAACTATATCATAAGCAAAGGAGAACAGACGCACGTACTTCCTCCCAGCAGTGACCTAATAGCAGAAATCATGTAGTTGCCCATGGTAATTGCTTAGAGGTTTAAGGCAAAGCACAGTTGGATTCAAAAGGCAAACCCACTAAATCAGGTCAACAAAACTTTAAAAATAAGATGTACAAGCTAAAAAGCTTTGCTGGGTTACCCTGTGAAACAAAAACCATTCATACTGCCAATGGCAGTAATGACACTGTAGAGCCCCGAATCTCCTAGTGTTTCTAAGTTGGAACTGTAAGATGCATCACGGCTAATGTGCTTTGCATCCAAGTTTTGGCTGAGACAGTAAAGATTAGATTGATATACATGAGTTATTTGCAGCACTCTATTCATGATCACCAGATAATAGTCAGGCGGTTCACAAGCATATGCATATCGATGACAGAATGAAACTATGTCACTCACTCTTTAGTTTGAACAAGACTACTCAGTACTCAGATGTGGTTGCTGAACCTTGATTCTGTCATTACTGAGCACATCCAGAAATTTTTTATCAGTAGTGAGAAAAATAATCATATTCAAGACAAGAAGCAAATGCAAAGCTCGGAAATTTTAGCAGATACAAAAACTGAGAAAAGAGATTCCTATTTAACCATTTTATCTCGAGAATTTACCAAGTATGTCTATATCAAAGAATTTATGCTAGTACAAGAGTGGAAATGGTGATAGTGTAGAAAAAGGTAAGGAATAAGAAAGAAAAATTCAAATATCAACTACAACAACAATTAATAACATAGAGAGCAGATAAATAGCTAATACGTGCATTCACTAAGATGGGGAAAAATGAATTATTCCACTCACCATTCAAGATCCTTTAGATCAGCTACAGCCTTCTCCAGTGCATATAAAGCCATCTTCTTCACCTAATGCGGAAGGTAAACATGAAATATTATACCCCCACAGCACATACTGGTAACAAACTTCATAAACAAAAAGGAAAACTTTAAAATTCATATAATAAAAAGGTATAAGTTGTACTTTCCGCACCCCCCCCCCCCCCCTTTTTTTCCAGTTTTCCTCGACCAATTCACCACCTAATTTCACTTTACAATGTTCTTCCTCTATGTTCAGCAAACAGCAAAATTTGTCCTCACCACTAGCTTGATTTATATTTCAGTCTACTCTCATCTAGGCATAACCTCTTCTTCCACAGAACTACGACTAATATGTTGATTAGCTCAACTACTACTGAAGATCCGCACTGTAACACCTAAATTACTGATTAGCTCGAGTAAATTTAAAGAGTTACTGAAGATCATCAACAGAAGTATTTGGCATGCCTCTAGAATCAAAAAATAGAACTCACCTCCAATTTGTCCTCTTTAGCCCTGTGCTTTCCGGGAAGAAGACGAAATTCCTCAGTCAAGCGAATGCACTCGCCCACATTTTCAGGTGAGACAAAATCAAGAGCAACCTTTATACATGACTGTAATGCCCCCAAAAAAAGGATTGAGGCAGATGAGATAAAAGGGGAAAACAGAATCATGATACCGAAGAAGCAAGAAACATTATAAATTTATTCATGTGTCTCGTTAGTGTGTAATTAAACAAGATCAGAAATATTTCACCACACCATACTTCCTGTTCAACCTGCTAATTGTAATAGCCAGGAACAGTTCACAGTTGTAACTTAAAAAGTTTATGTAAGAGTTCAGTCGTGGTGATATGCACTTTGATAGTTCCAGTAATGCAATAGATTGCATAAGCAAGAAGTAGCCTCGAAAAAATGAGTTACAGGAAATAAAAATTCATAGGTGTTACTAGGTACAGAATATTTGTTATCAATCAGATATTTGATGACTGTATGTTGAGTTCCATCGTTAAGATTTTGCATAAAAAGGTTTCCACTATAAAATTCCAAAGGACATCAGAAGATTATAAGCAGACAGTGTTAAGGTTCATGTAGCATGGACGTGCATGAAGATGAGAAGATTAACATCACAGAGTTGATTTAAGAAATCTATCATGCCAAACCCATAATGAAAAGAAAATAAGTTAATTTTCCAATCTTTCTTCTGCCAATGGGTTCATTTTCCCCAATTATTTTGTGCGTGACTGGACATTTTTTATCAGGTTGGGAACTGTGGACGAAACAAGAAATATGGTACATGTGAAATAGCTTCTATAATTAGGTTCATGATTAAGAATGATATGGCATAAAAGTGACAAAAGAATATTGTACCTTAAGATTTCTAACTTGATGGGGACAACCAGCGGGTATGAAAACTGCTTCTCCAAGTTTTTGTACAAATGTCCATGGTTCAATGCCTATAGTACCAAAATAAGTTACTAAGGAAAGCACAAGATCGATGAACTTTAAATAGGTACCGCACTAACCAAACTCTTGCTTGAGTTTCTTCTTGTGATATGTGGTTAAGTAGAAAACTTGATCATGAATTGGATGAACAACCTACAAAGTTAAATTAACAAAACAATGATCATTGATGACGAACATTTCAATTAGATAAATCCTTAAATGACTTAGCAGTATCGGAATGTGTATGTTCTATTTACGACCAAAAAAGAATTGACCGGAGAAAGAGTTAAAGAATTTGATAGAAAAAATAATTCTTGCAACTACATATTGCACTTTACAAGCTAATGATCAGCAAAGTAAAGAAGATAACACAACTATCACCAGCCAGCATGCACTGGCATGAAAAAAAACGCTCCTAAGTGCTATACAAGTGTACTTTGCTTTCTTTATTTTTTCAAGGATATATCATTTGTTTATGTGATTGAGGAGAAAAACACGGCAATACAAGTTATGCACAAAAATGACAAGATCATGGAATGAGACATGCTTCTCAACAGAAAAACATCCAATCCTCACAGCTCACTGGAATGTCTCATGTACTTCAAAAGTGTAAAGAAAAAGAAGCAAACCACAAATATTCACATAAGAGCTTCCAATTCCCTAAAACGCTCCTTCTTTTTAATAAAGTAAATAAATTTCATTAAGATGTGCGCAAAACCCATATACAAGAGGTATACCCAAAAAAAAAAAATAGAAAACCTACAAAAAGAGATTTTTTTTATTTACAAAATGGCTAATACTCAACCGAACAAAGTTCATTTCTACACCTTCGCAAGCTCTTCTATTTCACTCTCTCCAAACAACCCACATAAGAGGGTACCACTCCAAGCCAGCGCCTTCTCTTCCTTCTTCCACACTAAAACACTCTTCTTTTTCTCCCTTACATTTTATCCATATCGCCAATGGAACCACCTCCCTTGGTTTCCTTCTTTTTCTATGCCCTTCTAAATTTCCATCCAAGTATCAAATATTTCACTGTTTGTGGCATTAGTCATTCAGTTCCGAACTTATTAGATAATGTGTGCAACACCTGATATGTCATAAGATAAGTATAGTAATAAGTGGTAAATATTCCGTATGAGAAGCAACAGCTTATATAAATTCCTCAAATTGTTAAACTGGAACTCAATGTTGCAGTCCTAATTATGAAAATGAGACTTGTATTCGCACTCTGGGAACCCAAATTGCAGTGAGCGGAAGTTGCTTATTCTCCCTCACAAATAATATGTTGTTAGTAGGACTAGAATGCAAATGCCCAACGTCCCGTCTCTATTGTTTTCCCATCTCCAAGTGTCTCTTTCCATTAATGAAAGATTTTGCTAGCATAGAACTTCCAACAACCTATTGAGTTCTTCCATTAATTAATCTTGTCAGTTCCTCCTGAAAGTTTGATCCAACACAATTGCACCTTGCCATACTAAATAGCTGATAAATGAATGCTATCAGTTGGCTGGAGATGTTGAACATGGATCGAAATGATTCACGTCGATTGTCCTCATCATTCTGTTATCTCCTTTATTCCCTTCAACTAACCGTTTCAAAAGAATCTTCCGCCCTTGCACTATGTTCCTCAATGATGCCACTCAATATGGTAGCTTTATCAAATTATTCTCCAACCCCCTCATTAGACTTCATATTCGTCAAATATGTCCCATATCCACAAACTGTGGCTACACTCCAAACCTTCTTGTACTAATGATATATTGGTCACTCTTAAATCCCCTATTCCAAGACCCCTTACATTTATAGAGGATGAGCCTTCTTCCATACAACAATATGATACTTTTCTCGCCTGCCCAGTAACCGCCCCCCCCCCCCCCCCCAAAAAAAAAAATATTTCTTTCTATTAGCTTAAATCTCGTGTTAATGTAGCCGGCAGTGGTAACAAGAACATCTAATATGTAGGACTACTGGACAACCAACTCTATCAGAACAACCCCCCCCCCCCCCCCCAAAAAAAAAAATATCTGTTTCATCATTCTGCAAGTCTGAGCTTCTTCAGCCACTTGTATTCCATATTGTATTTCCCAGGTGTCTCTCCCAAACGACAATCCAAATAAGTAACCAAATTTGAGTCAATATTGCTAGTTTTCACTATTATGGATTTCAACATACAAGCAAAAGATTAAGAAGACTTTTCTTTTTCTCTCTGTCAGTCCTTTCACATCGTTCACATCTTCCACTAGTGCAATTTCGTACTTCTTTAGATTTATTCAGACTCAAGACTACTTTAAACAATAGGCAATATGTTCTTTAGATTTAAAGTTCTTTCGTCTCCACAACGCACGTCACAATCAGATTATATACTTGTACTTGTTCCCTTATTGCTGCATAGTTTTAGATACTCAACCGTCATAGCCATATTCATCATCTTGCTAAGTGCTTCAACTACCGGTATGGATAGCACGTCCCATAGATGATCCCCATGTTGCAAACCCATTGTACTTGCAGAAAAACATGTTGGGTTTCCATTATACCATGACCTCGTGTTTTTAGTTCCATTTTGGTGCACCTACAAGTTCCCTACTTGTATAGATGCATGATTGGTGACTTTTGTAGACAAGCATATTCGAATGTTCTCTACTCTTTGGTACACTTGTATACAGGACGTTTTTCTCCCAAGATCAATAAAACTATTTACCTTATAAAGAAATAACAAATATAACAACAACAATAATAACGATAATAAATATGACGATGATGATGATGATGAAGCTGATGATAATAATAATAATAATAATAATAATAATAATAATAATAACACGAAAATAGTATAGTGAGATTGCAAACATATCAATGAGACACTCATCCCTATAAAGGTGACCACTTTTACTCTTTTGGTTTAATCCCTAATACTTTATCTCTTTCTTTAAATGATATGTTTCTCTCCATCCAACAATTCAAATAAATGCAACTAAACGATACCATCAAAATTTACATGATATCTTACAGTTAACTATTCGATTTCACATTTCAAACTACTATTTCATATTTCTCTACCAAACTATCAACAAAATATTGATTCAAACTATTAATCTTAATAGTAGAACAGGTCAAAGTAGGACACGTTTAATGGATTGAAGGAAATTCTTTCTTCACACTAATGCATATGCTTCACATTAATGAGGTGTGCACCTGGTCCACCGGAGAACCAAGTGTATGCCTGAATTCCTTGTAGTGCTCTTTAAGATATTCCTCGAGCTTGGGAACATCCTGTCTCCTAAAGATATCCCAGACTGCACCACCATTTTCTTCCTCTGATCCGTCAAACTTGTTTCCAAGAGCAACCACCTGATCAGAAGATAAACTGCCCTCCAGTTGCACACTCTGCTCAGAGGGAAAAGAATCACTCGCTTTTTCTTGTTTTGCAGATGCAAAATCACTCTTAGGAACTAGATGATCATCTCTATTGGCACTATACAGTTCTTCTTGAGCGTACTCTTGCTTCAACTTATCAATTTTTGAAAGCTGCCACTTATCAATAGTTACATCAGCAGTATGCATTAAAACATTCACCTGCAACATGAAGAAAAATAGCAAGTTAATTTTTACAATTAAAATAAGACTGGAAAATGGTGTGACACTATATTAAAAAGGTAATTTTAAGCTCTTCAGATTTACAAAAAAAATACCACCAGGTTTAGGAGAAGGAAATCCCTGCATTGAGTTGTCAATGCAAGATTCTGCAGGTCTCCAGTTTTGAAGGTGAATATAGAGCCCACCTTAATAGTTATACTATTAGGCAATAAATTTATCTTTCATCTGGGAAACTTATGTCCAGAAAAGTCTATTCTTTGTGTTACTGCATGTGAAACAATAGTTCTAGTCGTGAGAGCTCCTGTATCTTTTCCATGTAGAAGCTTCTCCGAGTTCGCTTTTCGTTTCTCCAAGTTCAGTCGCTCTTTGTGTAAATCCAGTATTATTATTTTTAATCAGCAAATCCAGTATAATCAATTATGTTCTGAATATAAAGTAGAACCTGATTTTCTTTTTCTTCCTCGTCTTTTTCTGTTGCTTTCAAAAATAAAACTTAGGTTTATAGCAACAGGAGATTTAATATGTTTAAAAGTAATTATGCTAGATCAATTGACACTATGTTAAATTAATAACTAAGTTTTGTATAGCCACCCTCCAGGCCTGTCTTCACTTAAGTGTTCCAGCATAAGACTTAAACAGCTTCCAATGACATCAAAGGTCAGGTCAGTAATTAATGTGCTGGAGACTAACTATTCAACTCATAATGCCTACCGCATCAGACATATCACAATGAAGCTTTGTCACAGAATCTCCACGTCCAAGTTCCTCGGCAAATCCATATGCTATATATGTTTTTGGACCCATATCTGGCTTCAGTATACCATCCGGAAGTTTGGAAGCAACATTAAGAATACCAGAATGGGGATGTGTGTATTCTTTGTATGGCAAGGCTCTAATGAATTCTGCTCCATGCCGTGGCAACCGCTCCTCGAATTCTGTAGACGGGGGCCAGTCCTTAAGCTTAAGCATTTCGGGCAAGAAACTAGGGTGCCTTCGACCTTCAACATAACCCTTAAAAAATTGATGAATATTTATATCCACCTGAAAGACATGAAGATAGAGAGAAGCTTATCTCAGCATCGATTAACTGAAGACACATTTTAACCAGCTAGTTTAGAGCCATGGTGATTCAATCAACCAAAAAGCATGAACTTCCTGAACTAACAATATCATATTTCAACTGAACCTAGCATGAATTCTCCGATGATCTTTTTATAGGCAGACCATGTAGTGGTATAATTTCCTATCCCATCAACAAACATCTCCCTCCCATTTAATGCATCACTACTCATTTGGGACTTGCCAAAGTGTTAGACACTTTATTTTGAAATAACCGGTAGGCCAATAAAAGGCCACTCTGACTGTAGGAATACGTATTTAAACATTTGATGAGATGCTCTTTCTGCTCTTGTTATATAAAACTTCAGAGCATAACAAATTAATTAATGAATCAGTTTGGTGCATGATCAATAACACTAGCATCACTGCGTATCAGAAAAGGAAAAAAATGGATAAAGAAGGATTGTCTTGCCTCCAGTTTATACATATCAATTTCAGGCTTGAGTTAGATCACACAACCCCCAGGCTACGATATCTGAAAGCTACATTGTATTCTCTAAATATCATTGTTTGGCACCAATATGCAAGTTATAGCTAATTGCATCCGAGGAATAAATTATGCAAAACCCATAACATTAATTGATATCACTTATATGAAAGGAAACCTACTGCCTTATGGCAACTGGACATCATAGCAATAACTCATATTCGGAATATATGACTCTTCAAAGGCCTGGAAACTAATCGAAAAGAAGGAGCACATGATTGTAACTGGTTACATATCTCTCATAGAAAAATGTGCACTTGCATAATATAAATATAACGTTGTAATCCAGGAATTAGCTACTTGTTTCGGTTACATCCTGCTTGAACTCTTAAAGTTTTGTAGATTAAAGTATGAAGCGCAAGTTCTAACAAAAGATTATGAGTCCAGTAAGACAGGAAATAAAAGAGAAGGGACCGTCAAAGATGATGCACCTCACACCAATCAAGACAATCAACTGCTGTCACCACCAAATCTGATGAGCCCTCCTTGATTGCTATGTTACGGAATGCACGCCACATGACCATTGGTTCCCAGCTTAATCCAGACGCAAGTTCAAGAACATTGCTTACAATAACAGGTTCTCCCATTCTCCAATGTGTCTGGAAGTGTTCCAGGTGCCCTTCCTGTATGTCTTTTGCAGAAGGGCAGAACAAATAATTGTCATCAGAACCGGATCTGGAAGCTGCTTTTCTTCTACTTTTAGAGTCACAGGTACAATTTTCTTCAATGAAGCTGGTCTCATTGCCAGATGAATTTGCTTTGACTAAGTTTTCAACCTCCCTCTTTATCTGTTGAATCCGCTTTTCACCAAAGAAACTCTGAAGCACCAGGCGATTATTTCCACAACCACCTCTTTCCTTTGGTGGGCAAGGGATATCACCAGTTTCTGTCGCTTTCCACTCAGGGAGCTTTCTATCTTCATCTGCACAATCTGCATTATTGGTCAAGAAATTTTTACAAGGTAAACATGACGCAATTGATTTTCCTCCTAGCAGGTAAGATTTTCATCTATTATGAAACTGAACAAATACCACTACCTCACCTATAAGAAAACAACCTTCTCGAATTTCCTGACAGCAGGCCAGACAGAGATCATAAGAACAAATCGAACAATTTCTAAGGAGATCAACAATGGAGGTGTTGCAATTGTTACTGCGATGAAACATAGCATATTGAGGGAATGGGGAAGACAACCAGGACAAAGGGAGAAATAGTGCAAGTCAAAGAAAGGAACATACCAGTAAACACGCTCATCCTCATAACAGGTAGCTTTTGGTATCGTCACCCGTGACAGTGACAATCCTGCACCATAGCCACCACTTTAAATGAGATAATCGGTAAATACTTTGTCAAAATACAAAGATTCACCAGGAAATAACAGCAGAATAACGACAAAAAATCACCACACCACAGGAAGTTTCCCACCTAGAAAAATGACCAAAGTTTCTTCAGGTAATAACATCTTGTAAATCCACCCCCCACTTAAACCCTCATGGAAACAGGATTAAAGTTTTGTATCAAGCTGACTAAGATATATAAACGGAAAGAAATAAGATTTCAAGTGAAGTTGCACTATGTTGTAGTTATTACAAAGAAGTGTATCTCAGGCATTGCTAAGTTACTGCACCCCATTCGAAAGGCTTCCCAACAATTTGGTAATAAGTCAGACTTCTTAGAAAGGTAATAAGATTTAGTAACTTGAATTCAAATTACTGCCCTATGAACTTTGGTCTGGCCTCTAAGATTTCTTCAAGCTACCAATAGTTTCACCAATAAGCATGGTAGCAAACTGCTTAACCCAAGAAGGACCAAATAATACCTCAGAAGTCAGAACAATGGCCAGGAGAAAGCAGAAGTCCTAAAAGGGTACACATATCACCAGGAGACCATGAAAAAGAATGGTATGCATAATACCTTTTATCTTTGCCTCCATCTCCTTTTCTATGGTTTGATCACGGATAAATGCTCTCAAAAATGGATGAAGTGCATTCACAAGATACTTCAAGCATTTAATTTTTTCGTTGTTTTCCAGTGGTATTCCTAAATATTTTGGATCCTGTAGTATAAGTAGCAGATAATGCATCAACATGCCGCAATCACAAGCCCGGAGGTCTGTAGCAGAAAGTGGAATGAAGAAACATATATGTGGCGAAATCTAACCTTAGGGACAATGTTTTTGCGTAAACAATCTTTGCAATTGCAGTTCTCACGACAAAATGGGCATTGCTCAGCAATTGCTTCCTCTGACAGATGAGGGTACCTACATTGATGATTTGAAGAGAAAAATGTCTGCAAATAGATCACCTACATATATTGATGATTTGAAGAGAAAAACTTTTGCAAATAGATCACCTACCAACAAAATAAAAATATATGCATATGTGCGTGTGTGTGCATGTTTGAAATAGCCAACAGATTCTAAGTTCAGATGGGCGCTTGTTCAGCAGTAATTTTGTTATTTAATTACAGTTTCAAACTATAAGAGGCCCCTAATTATCTTTACTAAGTTAAATCAATAAATTGATAATGTAGTCGACAGAAAAGAGAAAAAAGACATTTGCAATGTCCAGGAAGCATGAATAGCAGTTGTTAACAAGTCTGATCAGTAGGAGGTGGATTCATGAATAGGTTATTCCAATATCACCCTGTGGAGAAAAGAGAATTAATTGGCATTCTACTAAGTAGTTCTCCAAAGGCATCCCCTCAGTAAACACTAAAATATCCGTTGACTGAGCAGCTGAGCCAGTTAGACCATTCAGCTGGGCAAGATATCGCTATTGTGGATCAACCTCCACTTGTGCTTTACCAAAAATCTGAGAGACGTAGCCATGTAAAAGATAAGGTGGCATTGCCTTAGATTAAACCCTCCATCCCATACCATAACACTGATGCTGTCATGGATATTATATGGTTATGTTGTCCATAAACAGCATTACTTAGAATGAACTACATCCACAAACCAGAATGACACCAACTAAATGACTGCAGAAGGAACAACATCAAGAACTAATCTATCTAATCATTCAGAAACACACAGCAGACAAAAATACTGTAATTTTCCATGTGTAACTTACGCATTTGATAAGGGAGTTGTTATCAAGTATTCTTATTCCATGTGAACTTCCCAACCAAAGCACAGACGCGCACTAGTAAAAATACAGAACATAAGCCACTAAAATGGATTCCTCTCCGCTATCATCAATCTACAAGTATGTTGTTCAGTTGAAATATGAGATGCCGCCAAAAACAAAAAGCTTAGATACCCTATAACAATACTCTTTAATGTAAAAAACAGAATTTCAGTAGCCAAGAGTAGTGAGAAACTCTCAAAGTTAAAATCAACAAACCATTACCATCTCTGAATACATGGGCCACAATAGCGTTTGAGGCATCCCTTTCGACACCTAACAACCTTTCGATCACTTTTCATGCACTGATGGCACATCTGGCAATCATCATCTGAGTTCTGCTTAGTAAAATGATGTCAAGTTATGGTCAGTAATTACAGCTTACAACAGAAAGGTTAAGTCTGGAGTAGAGCAAATGAACTCACATCACGACCAAAATGCCTCCTTCTTTTGTCGACCTTCTTGTTTTTACCCTTATCATTTCTTAAGCCCTTTGGATCTTCACAGTAATCCTGCTCATCATCATTCTGCTTTTTCAAAGAAACTTCCACTCTTTTCTTCTCTGGTAATTTTCCGTTGTTTCTCCCAAGTATAGATGCAGTTTTAACACCTTTTGCAAGAGATTCCAGTGATTTAGCTGAATGCTTCCTCTTTAAATTACAAAAGTTACCATCTTTCTCCTCCTCGGCACTTGGAATATCCTCTCTATTCCCATTCAACCTCGTTTTCCTTAAATCAAATTCAATCCCTTTTTTAACCACTCTACAAACCTTCTTACCTCCAGGTTTATTCTCATAGCTATCCCTCTCAACATCCCCATGTTCTTCTTCCTCTTGTGAAATCCCTTTCATTCTATCCTTTTCTTTCGACGACGATTCAGTTGTGACACACTTTCCAGCAGATTTGATCAAATTGGAACAACCTTTCTCCTCTGTATCATCGGCACTGTCATTCTTTTCCTCTTTCCTACCAGAAAATCCCTCATTAAACAACAGACCTTCCTTCTTTTCACCCTTACCCCCTATTTTTATCTGATCATCTAAAATATCCTTATTTTCAACTTTCACACTACTATCTTTCATCATCCTCAACGATGTAACAACCTCATTCTCCTCGTAATCTTCTGCATTTCTCCCTATTTTCGTCTCACATAAAGGAGATTTCTTCACAGGCTTTACATTCTCTGGTTCTTCACTTAAACCATGCGTCTCACCCTCACCAGAATCACTCGTATCGCTGTTCCTTATTAGATTGCGTCTTACCCGCGGTTTCTTCTGCGGTTTCACTATGGTTGACGACTCCTCTTCTTCTCTCTTTCTCGACCTTTTGACCGCTGAAACCCTTCCGGAAGAGATTTTCTCGCGGCGTAAATGTTCTATACGTGGTTTAAGAAAATGCTTCTGGCACAGGGATTTACCTTGGATCCTATAGCCGTTGCACCTCCATTTCTTGCCGTCTGACCTTTTGCAACGGAGATCATCCGGCGGCTTCAACCCTAGCTCCATAATCGTTTCGTCGTTCCACCACTCGTCCTCCTCTTTCCCCGGCCTCATTCCGACCTGTTGATCGTACTGGTTAATGTTTGCGTTGTGTACAGTTTTGTTGAAAATGAGTTTTTAGAGGGAAAATGAAAAGGTAGTGAGGAAAGGATTTCATATTCTGTCATGAATTTCATGTGTAGTACTATGTTAGAGCATTAATCAGTGCTGAGAAATACATTCTGGAAAGGAAGTTCCGGAATTGGGATCAACACAAAAGTTCCTTCTCAAATCAAAGTTTTGGCATGACATGAATAGTTTATTGTAATATTCCATGCTAAATTCGTGATCGCTATCCATATTTGATAAAAATAATACTACTACTTTACTATCTCATTTTGTGTGATAGTGTTTTTGAGTATTATAAAGTTTAAAAAATAAATGGTGACTTTTGAATTAAAATCAATTACTATATAAATTATTTTTTAAAATGAGTAGCGGTGAAAATAAGGTTAATTGTTGGCACAAAAGAAAAAAATATTAGTGTTCGACTCAAAAGTTAAGAATATATTTTGTAAGCTAGAAAACAATCAAAAATATGAAAAGATAAATCATAATCAAATATAATAGGTTTAGAGACGTAAGAATGATGTTATTGTTATATATCTAATATTGTAAGGTGATATTATGAACTCAAAAGAAAAGCTAGTTAGAGATAGAGATAGATAGAGAATGGTAGAAAATGATTATTCAAGAATAACATTAATAACTTTTACAATGGGAATGCCCTCTTTATAGAGGAAGAGATCTTTCTTAAAATAATAATGAAAATATAAGAAGTGGTCGACGTCCTCCCTAACAAGGACGTCTGGTTTTAATTGGTGTCGCCTTCACCCTTATGTCCGAACCGTACCTTTACTATAACAGATATACATTTACTGAGAGTACCCTTCAACATAGAGGCGTATAGGGTCAAATTTGACACCATACAATTAGTCTTTTTGAAATAGATAAGAAAAAGTGAAGGCATGTCAAATAAAATGACACCAATGAGTGATTTTAAAGCGGGTTTTCTTTTCTTTCCTTTTCAGAAACTAAAAAAATTGCAAGAGTAGGTTTCTACTGATATTTATGCTATTGTTCAAATATTTTATCAAATTAATTCAACCATATAGTAATCAATATTTTTAAAAATATAGTGTTATCGAGAAATAAACCAGAGTTAAACTTATACTAACGTTTCCAGAGTTAGAAATTATTTTCAAACGTTAATAAATAAACGGAAAAGGGCCAAAACTATCCCTATCGTTTGCTAAATGGTTTATAAATACCCTCTGTCCATCTATCAGTTCAAAAAAATACACGAAGTTAATTTTATTAATAAAAATACCCTCGCGACTAACGGCAGAACTGATGGGGTGTGTAGTTTTAAACGGATAGATGGACGGGGTATTTATAAATCATTTAGCAAACGATAGGGATGAGTCTTTCATTTAGTTATGTGGCAATTTTTATTTCTTTTTACCTTTATAGCTTCAATCTTTATCGTAGAAATGTGATAATTTCAAGCTTTTTAGCACCCTGGTTTCAATTTTCTTGTGTGCTTGTATTAGTTATATGTAGTTATTTTTTCTCTGTTATTTCGTAGCTCTTTTATCTTCTTACGAACGATCCAAAGATTTCCATTACTTGTCCCTTTCGAAGTTTCAATATTTCTCCTAGATTTTATTGATATATTTGGACAATTTCAGCATTTGGGCTCAATTGTTTTTCCACATTTTTGTTTTTGTTTTAATCATTGTCTTCTTACTTAACAACACAAATGTATCTGTTGATTTTCCATTTAAGAGTTTCAATACTTATGTTGAGTTTGATTGGAGAAATTTCAGAATCTGGTTTGAAATTCGAGTTATTTAATTTTAGGTTTTATCTATTCTTTAATTAATTTGTTATTATAGAAAAAAGGAAGAGATTAGATGAGTGGGAATGAGTGTGATAGATACTACCCATATTTGTAAATGGGTCGGATAAGGTAAATGAGTTGTGTTTGGCTCAAAAGTTGTTAAGCACTTTTTAAGCAAATCAATCAATAAAGATGAAGGGATAAATCCTAATTAAAGATAATTAACTCTAGATCCGAGATTAGTAGGGGAAGTAAAAAAGCATAGTCAAATATAAATGTTGATGGCGATTATGATAAGATTTTGTAGCAAAAATAAGGATGCATCAAAAAATAAAAATATGAGTAAAGGAAAAGATTCACCTGATCTTCAGTGAGACGGATCTTCTTTCTTTTCATAAAGATAAATAATAAATTTGTACAAGAACTTCATGACCCTCTTTGGATCTGATGAAAGTATTGAATCACATATGCTCTCCTTTCTTTGGAGAGGTATGTTTACATATTTTCTAAAGAGAGGGGGAGGGAACTCCAGCCTCCCTTTGCAATGTTAGGGCCTCCTTTATATAATAGGAGTCTCTCCTCAAAAGAATTAAAAAGGTACAAATATAATACTCGGTTGTTTGAACATAACTCTTTGCAACGTTACGGTCTCCACACACGTCAAAACTAGCCAAAATCTCTACAAATATCTCAAAATAGGCTAATGGAATAACACCCAATCGAAAACAATCAAAATACATGAAAAATCTCAAAACTAGCAAAACTCGAGCCCCGAGAACGCTTCTTGAAAAATTACAAAAATCACATTTGCAGAACCCTTATCTCGCCCCGAGTCCATACATATAAAGTTTATCAAAATCGGACTCAGTTTGCCCACTCAAATGGTCAATTTTCTATTTCCCAAGCTTAGAGCAAAAACCTCCATTAATACACCTCCATACCTCCATTTTCAAGTGTTAATTCCATAATTTATCAATGTAAAAT